>PVKN010005754.1:0-11949 GCA_004027915.1 Capromys pilorides | reverse complement strand
ATTTGTATTATGGCTAGCTCAGCCTGCCCGGGGTGGAGCTGGCGCAGCATGGGGTGCTGGGGATTGAACCTCGGTCCCTGCAGTTGCCTAAGCTTTCCTAAGCAGACGCTTTAGACCACTGAACCATCTTGCCAGCCCTGTGTTGATATTTATTTATTTATTTACATTATGGCTGGCTCAGCCTGCCCTGTGGGTGGGGCTGGCTCAGCATGTGGTGCTGTGGATTGAACAACGGTCCTTGAGGTTGCCCAAGCTTGCCAAAGCGGGTGCTTTAGACCGCTGAGCTATTTCACTGGCCCCCCTGTATTCCTATCTTTTTGGAAGGGATTTGATGCTGGGTACAAATCCAATACAAACTAAGCAGTTACTGAATCCCGGAGCTATGCTCCCGGTCCCTTCTTGAGATTTAAGGGGAGTCCAGTGTGAATCCGCTCCATAATGTTACTAGAGTGCCCATATGTTAATTATTCAATCTCATTTTGGTTAGGGTGAAATTCACATATTTGCCTGGAATCATTACTAACATGAGTGTCATATGTAATTTGTCTGTGTTGATGCTGTTTCTAAAATTGGTAAATAAAATTAGGTTGGGTGTTGTATAATTATGCTTTTGAGGTCCCTGTTGCCCAGCCCAGGGGCCCTCGATGAGATCAGTTTACTGCTCCAGTAAGGAAGACTCTCCCTTCTAGACAGGGAACTTGAGTGATGAACGGAGAGAGATTGGTCTGAGCAGCCTCGTGGGTTGCAAGGAGAAAAATTAGAAGCCTGTGCTCAACAGTCTGCTCGAGCTCAGAAATAAGCAGCTGCACACTGGTGTTTCTAAAGAGAGATTTCTTCTGGGAACCCTCTAAGCATCTGTTTTGGTGAGCTTCAGGATGTGGGAGGAGAACAATCCAGAGGAGGAATTAAGGTGTTAGTATTCTTAATTTGGATAGATAGAAACTACCAAAGAAAGATCAGCATTTTAGCTTTGATTTTTTGAGTCAGGGTCTTGCTATGTAGTTTAGTCTGGCTAGTTCAGCCTGGCCTTAAACTCTCTGAGTAGCCCAGGCTGGCCTCAAGGTTAAGGTGATCCTCCTACCTCAGCCTCTCAGGTGCTGGAATTAAGGCATGTACCACCACTAAGTTAAAGCTTATGTTAAAATACCCACTTCTAACCAAGGAGATGCAAAATAGGTTAAAGGCGCAGGCACACCGAGTTCAGTGGAAACTCAGCTTCATGACTAGCTGTACAGCATCTCTCGTCACAAACAGAGATGTGGACTGAGTCTGTGCTAATGTGTCTCAGAGTTAGGAAAATAGTCTAGGCACTCACCACTCCTCCTGAGTCTACTGAGATGGAGACCCTGGACCAGTCCCTGTTGACAGTGGCCCTTGAAGACGGCAACTGGTGACTTGGCCCCAGGCTGTGCTGTGACTAATCCCACTCCTGGGGCCAGTGGAAGTTGTGAATGGATTCCCTTTCTTAATCTCCAGTATACATCCATCAGGGCAGTCTGTTTTGATTTTCCGCGGTGACTTCCCAGGCCTAGCACACTCCGGCTGTCTACACTGTCAGATGGGACCTCCCTATGGAAAATGGTGCTGGTTTACTGTCTCCCAGACCTGGGGCATACAGATCATGGGGACACTTTTTGCCCATTTTGGGGTGGAAAGAAGCTGTGAAAAGTCATTGCATCATAACCAACACTTGGAAACTTAGCTGCAGCACAGCCTTGGAGGAAAACAGCTTGATTTGGAAAGAGAGGGCATCCTCGTGGGAGGACAGGGTTCGAGGTGTTATTATCACCTGACCCACCAGGCTCCAGGCTTTTCTTTTAATGTATTTGGTTTGTGCACAGTACACAGTACAGACTTGTAGTGATCGTTTTGCTTTCAGCTTCCCCAGTGCTGGGATTACAGGTGTGTGCACCACGCCCGCTCTCAGTGGCCGGCTCAGCCTGTCTGCGGGCGTGGCTAGTGCAGCGTGTGGTACTGGGGTACCTGTCCCTGTGCTTGCCTATGCTGGCACTTAGTCTGCTGAGCTATCTTGCTGGCCCTTCTATGCTTTGTATTGGACTAAACTGTTGATTTTATTTATTTATTTATTTTTTGTCTTTTTGAGACCGGGTCTCGCTATGCAGTTCAGGCTGGCCTTGGGCTCACTTTTGTAGCCCAGGCTGGTCTCGAACTCATGCCGATCCTCCTGCCTCAGCCTCCCAAGTGCTAGGATTACAGGTGTGTGCCACCACGCCCGGCTAGACCAGCTAAACCCTTGATTTTATTTTACTTTGTGAATAAGTATTCTACATGGTAACAACAGCCGATGCTGTATGTGGGGGTAAGGTTTCTCTTCTGTACCCATTACTAGCTTTGTGGCAGGGCCACCTACAGCAAAACAGATTAGCAAGAGATGTAGGTAAATCAGATTATCTATACAAATTCTGTGTGATTTGGACCTTTACAAATAATCCAAAGAGACAGGAAGACTTTTTTTTGAGATAGAGTCTCTCATTTCGTAGCCCAGGCTGGCCTTGAACTTACTGTGATCTTCCTGCCTCAGCCTCCTGAATGCTGAGCTCAGAGGCCGTGCCTGGCCATGAAGATTTTGTGTTAGTTTAACTCGGTGCATTGATTAAGGACTTCCAGAGGCGATCAGTATGAAAAAGCTGAAATATAAAATAAACATCAAGAGGTCTGAGAAAGCACAGCATCGCATTGCTGTAATTTCTACTTTTGTCTCTGTGATGGGATGAGCCACAGAGCCAGTGCCTGCTGAGCACCGCTTCCCCATCACCACTTTGTGGGTCACCTCTGGTCCTCTCGCCCAAGCATGCTGGTGCCCTCTTATCACAGGTTTTCTCAAGGTCCTTTCAGAGAGGGCTGTGAGGGACCTCTGTCCTCCATGGTGGGCCCAGTGGCTGTTTCAGTACATGGCTTGTCTGAAAGATCATGTCCATAAGAGAGCTTGCTCTTGCGAAGCCTGGTCTCAAATGGGACCTGTAAAAGGTATTTTAGGGGAGTCCATTATGAGAATAACACAGAAAACATGGAGTACAGACTTTGCTGCCTGCGTCTTAGTTTTTAGCAAGTCAATTTTCCCTTGTCTTTTCCTGCCAGCCATGTAGAGCAATCTTTTTTTTTTTTTTTTCAGAGCAGTCTTTTTGGGGGTCTTATCTGAGTTTTTTTTTTTTTTTGCAGTACTAGGGATTGAATTTAGGACCTTGCATTGCCAGGCAAGCACTTATTCCACTATCTCCCTGGCCCTTGCTTGAGATTTTTAAAAAATACATCTTTTACTGGGTGTGATGATGTGTGACTGTAATCTCTGTACTCAGGAAGCTGAGGCAGGAGGATTGCAGAGAATTCAAAGTTGGCCTAAGCTACATAATGAGACCTCATCTCAAAAAGCTAAAGCAAACCAAAACCAAAACCAAAACCCAAAGCCAGATGTGGTGACATGCTTGTAATTTCTGCACTTGGGAGGCTGAGGCAGGTGGAAAGCTGTAAGCTCGAGGCCAGCTTGGGTTGCAAAGTAAGTCACGGTCAACCTGAACTGCATAGTGAGACCTAGTCTCAAGAAAACAAAAAACAACAAACAAAAACAAACCCAAAAACTGTCTCTTTAGCTGTGTTATTCAAATGCTAATAAGAGAATAATCTCCTGAAAAAAAAAAAAAACAAAAAACAAAAAGAAGAAAAAAAGGAGCTGGAGAGATAGCTCCATGGCACAAGCACTTGCCTGGCAAGTGCAAGGTCATGAGTTCAAATCCCAGTCCTACAAAAAAACAAAACAAAACAAAAAACAAAGAATAATCTTAGTATTGGAATACTTACACTCCTAATTTTCCCTTGGGACTTAACTCTTATTAGGTTTTATCATAAAGGAAACATTAAACCATTTGTACCAGAGGATGAAACTGAGTTTTAAGTACATTTTACATTATTATTATTATTATTATTATTATTATTATTATTTTTGTGGAACCAGGGATTGAACTCAGGACCTTGCACTTGTCAGGCAGGCACTTGTGTCCCTGAGCTGTCTCCCTGATCCATTTTCCATTCTTTTCTTTTTTTGGTCTTTTTGAGACAGGGTCTCACTATGCAGTTCAGGCTGGCCTTGAGCTCACTTTTGTAGCCCAGGTTGGTCTTGAACTTGCACTGATCCTCCTGCCTCAGCCTCCCAAGTACTGAGATTACAGGCATGTGCCACCACGCCTGGCTCATTTCACATTATTTTGTAGCCACAAAAATATTTTGTTTTTCCTAGAAGTGACTTGTTTCTCTACAAAGTACAAGCTAAAACTTAGTTGCTATGTATGAAAGCAGATGAATTCTACTTTGAAAGTCACTTGTAGAATAATTCTGCACTATTATTGTTATCGTTATTGTTATTATTATTATTGTTATTATTATTTTTGTGGTATTGGGGATTGAACTCAGCACCTCACACTTGCCAGGCAAGTGCTTATGTTACTGAGCTACCTCCCTAGCTTTGCACAATTATTATTAAAGGCCTCATCCTGATATATACAATATTGAGTTTCAGAATAAATCAAGTCCTGAGAACATTTGGCCCAGATGTTATTAAAATAATTGTCACTTTAAAATTCCACACAGAATAGCATTCCTCTCGTTCCTCCTTGTTATGCACTTTTGCTTCATTTTCCACTTGAGACTGAAAAGAAGAAATTCAGAAAAAAACCTTTCCAGAGCATAGACACTGTGGCTGCTGAAGCTCAAATAGGCTGAGTCTGGGAAATTGAAGTTGTTGCCGGCGCGAGACCACTTCATACTGCAGATGTCTGTGCAGGCAAACATCTGTTTTGATTATTTCAAGTTTGGGTTGGGAAAAATGGTCAAACCCCTTCAGACAGCAGCTCGGTCAGTGTCTATGAGGCCATCAGTGCTCAGCTGTGGCGTGAGGTGAGGGGTCAGGAAGCCGCTGGCGGCAGCTGAGTGGTGCCGCAGTGTCACACATGGACACGCATTGGGCAGAAAGGTGGCCTTCATGTGACTTCTGCCTTTAGAGAAGCAAACAGAGCCACGTGGTTCTAGCAGTGAGTTTCCGGAACCCCGTGAAGGAAGTCTTTTTTTTTTTTTTAGCTCACTCAGACTGCCTTAAGGGTGGGGTGGGGATCGAACCACTATCCCCTGTGCCTGACTGGGATTGCCTAAGCAGGCACTTAAACCATTGAGCTAACCTGAAAACCCCCAGGAAGTCTTAGTGTACAAAGCTAGCAAAGATTTCAGCTGGAATAAGGCAGAGGGTACGGGAAGGCCGAGGGCTCAGACTGTGTGGATTTGGCGGATAGCCAGGATTTATGACTGACAGATGTTGGGGACATTTGCAGTAGAAATGAGAGAGGACAGCAAAGCGAGATTAATCAGTGGCAGTCAGGTACTGGTGTGAACGATACAAGAGGGCCCAGGTGGCTGCGTTCTTCTCCTTTTAGAAGTGATTTGTATTTTCAGATGTCCCATAGACTGTCCCCAGTGTCAAAGAATAAACACATTTTGTCCCTTTCTCTGTGCTGTGGTTTTCCTTGCAGAGACAGCGGCCAGTTTTAGTTTTGCACATTACCTTCTGGTTATGTTCCGCCGTGCTATGAGGCATGATAAAAAGCACTGTAAATGCTTACATCTTAAAAAAAAATATTACAATAAAAGCCACATAACATTAAATCCACTCAGAATATAGAGTCTCAATTTCAACACACAGCTTTGACAAACCTACCAGTATTTTGACAATAATAATATGCGTGAGTAACAGCAGTGTTGTTAATGTTGACTCGTGGTACAGCAGCTTGATATTTAGCACTTTAAAAAAGTCTTTACCAATTTGAAATGCATGCCAAGATATGTCAGAGTGAGATGTATATTGTTTTGTGTTTGAGATTTACTTTACAATACATTGGAAGGGAAAAGTATATATGAAGGGAGAGCTTGGGTCAAGCCTATGTTGAAGCTGGGGTCAGGCTATTTACTGTTTTCTCTGTTACCCCACAGGTTGGAAATACATTCGTTCCTTTCAGTGCAGCTTGGGCTGGCCTTGAAATCACTGTGTAGCCCAAATTGGCCTCAAGCTTGAAGTGATCCTCCTGCCTCAGCATCCCAAGTACTGTGATTACCAGTGTGTGACACCATGTCTAGCTTTGGAGTCCTTTTCATTTTTTATCTTTTTGGTACTGGGGATCAAACGGGACCTTGTGCCTGCCAGGCAGGCACTATTTCACTGAGCTATATACTTGGCCCTCTTTTTATTCTCCTAGCTGGGCATGGTGGTGCACATTTTTAATCCTAGCACTTTGGAGGCTGAGGCAGGAGGATTGTTGCAAGTTTCAGACCAGTCTGGGTTACAAAATGAGTTCAAGGCCAGCCTAACCTGCAATGCATAGTAATCCTGTCTGAAAAAGACAAAAAAGGACTAGGGATGTAGCTCAGTGGCACAGTGCGTGCCTGGCAAGATTGAGGTCATGAGTCTGATTCCTGGTTAAAAAAACAAAAAACAGCCCAACAAAAAACCCAAAAAAGACAAAATTAACTATAAACAAACTCTCCTAAAGCTCTTTAGGAAGTAATAATGCAGAACTTCTCAAATGGCTTTTGCTCTCCCAGCCCACAGTTTCAGCCAGGGCATGTAGGGAGGAACAGTAGCTTCCAACTCTGTCCCTCTCTCTGTCCAGCCCCACCGCTGTCCCTGCCCCTGGTGGCTAGAGGGCTGTGTGTACCACTGTCCCTCAGCCCCTGTGTCCCTGGGGGCTGCTTGTGCCTGGTGCTGGGATCTGTGAAAAACCTGCTGGAGGCTGCATTTCCACATCAGAAAAGAGGATTGAGTGAGAATCTGCAGTCCCAGGGCTGGAAATTCTTTCCTTCTCTAACGTGCCTTCTTGGGCAGGCGAATAGCTCAGGGGCTACAGAGCCTGCTTAGGTAAGCGTAGGCAAGTGCAGCGACTGCGGCTCCATCCCCAGGCAGGCTGAACCAGCCATAGAGTAGGCTCTGTGGCCTGTGCCTGTAATCCCAGCATGGGGCAGCTGAGGGCAGGAGGCTCACCAAGCTGTGTAGTGAGATCCTGGAACAACCAAATACATTAAAGAAAAAAAAAAAAAAAAAAGCCTTCTTGTCATTGGAAGAAATGGTTTTCCTCAGTTTGGCTTTTCTTTCCTTTTTTTGTGGGAGTGGTGATTATGTTCTGGGCCTTTGTGCTAAGCTACATCCCTGGTTCTTTTTAACTTTTGCTTCATTTTCGAGTGAGGGTCTTATTAAGGTGCTGAATAGCCCAAGTTTAGATCAAGCCTGCAGTCTTCCTGCCTCAGCCTCCTGGAGTGCTGGGATTGCTGGTGTGCACCAGTAGGTTGGTCTTCTCCAGTATGTGTTTGGTTTTTTAATTTTTTATAATATGTCCTAGTGCTTCTGTTCCATAGATTTTTGCCATATTTATGTGTGTATGCTGTATTGCCCGCTAGGCTTTGCCTTCTTGAAGGTAGGGATCTTGACTTTCTCATGCTGGTCCTTGGTGCCTGGCAGAGATAGACACTGAGTACAGTTCTGTCCGGTTCAGCTGCATTGCCAGAGATGGGTTTGGAGTGGAAGAGCAGAGGTCAGCCCTGTCCTGGGGAGTGAGGGAGGGAGCCGCGGCGCCAGGCCTGGAGGGCGGCTGGCTGCTTCCTCAGTTGACAGAGAGATGTCTGCGAGGCGCAGCTCAGGGTGCTGTGCCTGGCTTCGGTGGGCAGAGTGTCGCCTTGCAGTCCCTGGGTGTTGGGCAGTGAGAAGGATTTACAGGGACATCTGTGGGTAAGCCAGTGATACTGTGGGGCACTGTCCCAAAAAAGTGACAAGAGAAGACAAATCGACGCATTCAGGCATTCAGAGTTGACAACATAATTGGCTTTGCTTTTTTTTTTTTTCTTTAGTAGAGGACAGTTTGGCTCTAGGTGAAGAGTGGGAGCCTGTGTAACAAAACCAAGCTCAACACCACTCCCTTGCACCCCCTTCACCCCTACAAATTCCTTTATATTTATTTAGTCAACTGAAGGTTGAACCTCAAGCCTTCACACTAAACTACATATGCAGCTATTTTTAATTTTGTTTTTGTGATACTGGAATCTCTTTTTTATCTTTTATTTTGGGCCAGGATCTCACTAAAGTGCTTAATTACCCAGGTTAGGTTTGAACTTGTGATCCTCCTCCTTCAGCCTGCCAGAGTGCTGGAATTACGTACCTCAACATCTGACTGACTTCTGTATTTCTTTTTGTGACATTGACAGACTTTGTTTTCTCCACATTTGAAATCTTGCTATTGCCCTCTATTTTGTCCTCTGTAATACATGCCTCCACAATAAATAATTGCATAAGTTCACTTAATTTTCTGTTGTACCCTTACATTTGTTTAGTTAGTCTGTCTGTCTGTCTGTCTGGTTAGACACAGCTAGCTTAACACCTGGTTTATCACTCTTTTCTAGATTTCTCTCTCTTCCTCAGTTGATATCCACTGTCTTTCTCTGCTGGATAGGAAAGCTGTGGTAGTTCATGCTTCTGTTTTTGGGGCGAAGGTGGGTGCAGGGATCGAATCAGGACCTTGTGCCTGCGAGAAAGATGCTTACCCCACTGAGCTGTCTCCCCAGCCCCAGTTTATGAAGAGTAGCAAGCACAGTTCCTGTGCTGGCTCTGTCTCCCCACTGCCACCTACAAATGCGTGATTTTCTCTGGGTCTGCTGCAGCTGGTGTTTCCATGTACACCGTTTTCTGCCAGGTGCCAACAGACCTCAGAGTTGGTCCGCAGTGTCACGGTGGATGTTTTCATGCCTCAGCCCACGTGGTCTAAGGGCTTTCCAGAAAGCTGGTAAGCGGTTGTTTCTGGGTGTGTTTTGAGGTTGTTCCTAGAAGCAGTGAGCTGTGAACCACCAAAATATGGGGTACACATCAGTCCCAGGCTGGGAGCTAGAGTACCAAGGAGGGTGGACAAAGACAGCTGACTGGAGCTAGGTCCTTTGTTTTCTTTAGGCCCAGCACCACCAGAGAGCCTGATTCTCCAGGGTTCAGTGCCCAACAGTAAAAGCAGCAGTCCCCTCCAACCCTGTTCTCAGACGTTGGCGGCAGATGGGGAGCCATGCGGCCATGGTCCTCTGGTCTTGCACTGGGGCTGAGGGTGTGCGGTTGCAGTGAGTGATGGGATCATGGACTTCTTGGTCCCCACGATCGTACAAGCCAGTCTCTCATACATTTCTTCCTAGGTGTGGTCAAAATAGGTGGCCAGTGGTCAAATTAAAAAAATATATATTGATTACAGTAAAAGACACATTGCCATCGTTTGCCCTAAAATACCCCCGACACACTCACCCCATTGTGCCGGCCACTGTAGGACGTGCTCAAGAAGTCCTCTTTATGGGACATGAGGCACAACAGTGTCCTGTTGTCAACTGGGGAAAGGCAGTCTCATCAGTGTGACGGTGTGTCCTCGACCACAGCATTCACTGAGGCTGGCCCTGCTCCAGAGTGAAAATGATGACAAAAGGGAAATGTTTTGAATGGATTCAGGATGTCAAGGCAGCCAGAACAGCATCACCAAGAACACTCAGGAGCGAGGACTCTGGAACTGCTTCAGCAAGTAGTAAGAACAATGGGATGAGGGGCCGGCGAGATGGTTCAGTGGTCTAAAGCGCCTGCTTAGGAGGGCTCAGGCAACTGCAGGGACTGCAGTTCGATCCCCGGCACCACATGGTGCGCCAGCGCCACCACCGGGGCAGGCTGAGCCAGCCACAAAATGAATAAATCAAGAGACAAACACAACAAGCAAACAAATAAATAAATAAAATTTTTAAAAAAAAAATTAAAAAAAGAACAATGGGATGAGTGTGTTCAAAGCAAAGAAAATTCATGACAGCGTCTTTTCTGTAATGTATCAAAAAAAATTAAGGGAGGGTGGGCCAGATAGCTCAGTGGACTAAAGCGCCTGTTTAGTGCAGCACCGGGACCCGGAGTTCAATCCCCGGTGTGCTGTGCCAGCCCCACCCCTGGGACTCGCTGAGAGGGCG
Organism: Capromys pilorides; assembly: GCA_004027915.1. Classification (NCBI taxonomy): domain Eukaryota; kingdom Metazoa; phylum Chordata; class Mammalia; order Rodentia; family Capromyidae; genus Capromys; species Capromys pilorides. Next base: position 1,932 of record PVKN010005754.1, on the reverse strand, counting down.
CCTGTAATCCTGCGATCCCAAGTGCATGGGAGGCTGAAAACAGGAGGATCACTTAGGAGTCTGATCTGGGTAGTGAGACCCTGTAGACCCTGTACTAAATACATTAAAACAAAATTAAGCATGCACTTAGTTTTTCATGACCTCCTGTCTGTCCGTTGCTCTGTGCCCCTGGCTCCCTATCTCTGGAGGAGCTCCACTCATGAGGTTCAGCTGTGCTCTTCTGTAGAGACACTGTTTCCTGCTATTCCTGCGCTGGTCCTTGTGCTTGAGAGGCGTGAGACACTTTGCGGCTCTCCTGCCGTTCGCCTCCCTGCCATGGTCCGTTCCAGTTTCTCTCTACTCGGTGTTGGAGACATTAGTGCCAACGCTGACTGAGCTCTAAGCTGGTGCTCTGTCTGTCAACACTGGAATGTGATTCCCTTCCCTGAAGGTCAGGGCTGGAGCTGAGGGACTGATGCACAGCGCCTGTCCCCCATGCCTTAGATTTGAACCTCTTAGGGACCTCTAGGAGGAAGACAGCCAGGGATCAGAGCACCATCTTGATAACTGGTAGAACCAGTTATCAGCCACACCCGAAAGTGTGGCTCTGGCTGTGGAAAATGAACCTCCTCACACTGAGTCTGAAGCCACACAGGCCGCTTTAACAAGGAAGCAGGAACAAGTGTCACCCAGTCCTAAAGAGATCAGGCAGCTGTGTTGTCCATGGCAGGCTTTGGCCCAAGTTCCTGGTTGGCTGGCCAGGGGGCGGGGAAACTTGACGTCATTCACCTTCCCTCTACTTATGTCCTTCAGGCTGCACTGACAGTGTGAATTGATTGATAAAGAGCATCGCAGTGGCACAAGTTACTTAGTATGCTTAAGGTTAAATTTTAGGGCCAGGCTGTATTTTAAGGAAAACGAGGGCTAGGTGTGGTGCACACCGTAATCCCAGCGCCGGGGAGGCGGAGGGAGGAGGATCGCTGTGCGTTTGGGTCTAGCCTGGGCTTCACGATGAGTTCAACTCTGCGGCTGTACCACCCTGAACGTGAACGATATGGTCTGATATCTTTACTTGTTGCACAATGAGTTCAGGAGTAGCCTGCACCGTATAGTGAAGCCCTGTCTCACAAACAAAACCCAAAAATCCCCAATAAACCCAACCAAAACTTGTCTGTTATTTCCTAGTTTGGAATTTTTATAAATGAATAGATGTTTACATGGACTTTATTTAAAATCTTTGGATGCATGTGTTTGTTGTTGTTGTTGCCAATAAAGCCTTTTTTTTTTTTTTTTTTTTTTGGTGAATCCCCAGTGAGAATTAGGATGGAATGTTGACAGGAAAGAAAAACCACACAAGATAACACATGGCCTTAATCAAGAAAACATCGGAAGAAATTTAGCAGGAATTTGGAGAAGAGACAGATTGTCATCTGGGTTCACTGAGTTAAAACACAAAAAAACATTTGTAATTTCTAAAGCCATTTTGTGGACTTTCTGCTTGGAAGATGTTTCTTTTTACAGTGAACTCCATTTATTTATTTTAAAAAATTTTTATTTGTTTATTTATTTATTTTATGGCTGGCTCAGCCTGCCCTGAGGGTGGAGCTGGCGCAGCATGTGGTACTGGGGATCGAACTGCAGTCCCTGCAGTTGCCTGAACTTTCCTAAGCAGGCACTTTAGACTGCTGAACCATCTCGCTGGTCCCCCCATTTATTTTTGATATCTATGAAGGAAAGTTTGAATAGGTTTGCACAAGAGTATAAAATATATGATAAAAAGTTCAAAAGGCAAGCTAGAAATCGATAGTAGAATTTAATTTTCTAGGGGGCCAAGGAAATAAGTGCTTGCCTTGCAAGCCAAGGACCTGAGTTCAAACTCTGGTCCTGCAAAAAAAAAAAAAAAAAAAAAAAAAACAAAAACAAAAAAAATCGAAAAGAAATTTTTTTTTTTTT
>PVKN010005753.1:15416-30463 GCA_004027915.1 Capromys pilorides | reverse complement strand
TATATATATATATATATATATATATATTACTTTTAAAAATAAATGTTATTAAAAGCCAAGGATAACATTTTGCACTCAAAGAATTAGACTGTCATTGGACCAAGCACCAGAAGAAACACATGCTGCATGTAAAAGTGCTGTTCACAAAAAGGATATGTGTTATAAGATAGGGGCTAAATAGGATAGTGGAAACATTGCCCTTAACCACACTATACCCACAGCCAGAATTTCTGTTCCACATGGTCTCTACAAATATTCAATCACAAAAGTCAAATGATTAAAGTAAAAAACATAGAAATAAGTAATAAGATAAATAGAATCAAAATCTCCGATTCTGTTGTTTCCCCCCGGTTCTCTGCACTGAGCTGTGGCCTCTTACTGCAAAGAGGAATTTTTCTTACGTTCACTGCTCTTGCTCATTCTAGAACTCCTTGGCTCTGACCACTTCATCTCAACCCAAATCTTATCTTCCTTCAGCAATTCTGTACCAAAATGAGGACTCCACACTTTCCAGTCATTCCTCTGAGACACCTAGAAGCCATCTTCCAGGCCTCCCCTCCCACTTATCACAGCTTCATGAAATCAACGCTCCCTGCCATGACCTCTTGCTAAGAACGCAGACTCTCTCTCTTCACCTACATCGCCATCATTCCAGGCCAAGCTGTCACATTTCCCAATCACTGAAGCTAACACCTAAGTACATCTACCTTTGCTCCCTCCCAAGGATGTTCTCTACCCAGCATCCAGAATGATCTTCTGAAGGTGCAAGTCAGTCGTGTTCCCACACTTGACTCTTTGACTTACTGCCCATCCATCCAAGAATTATAACCACTGTTCTCCACTTGCCAGACATTCCATTCACAATCTGCCTTCTCTTCAGTCTTTCAAGAGGCAGCTCTCTCAGGCCTGCTATTGGCGCATGCTCTGTAGCCTCACAGCAGCTTCATATATCCTTGGCCTCCAGCCTGAGGCACCTGTTCCTTCTTACCCACTTAACTGACTCCATCAAGGTCACTTCCTCCTTGCAAACACAAATTCTCCCTATATTTCTAGACTACTCTCCCCTTGTTACATCTCTCAAGGTGAAATAGGCATTGTAATGTCCCCTCCAGGGATGCGCACACCCTTGGAACCTGTGGGTGTGTGACCTGAGCTAACAAGGAGTACAGACATTTAAATGTTTGAATTAAGCAATTAATTCAGGGACATTATTCTCCTTTAATCAAGTGCACCAAATGTAACCAAACAAGCCCTTAAAAGCTGCGAGCCTTTCTCTCCTATAGTCCAGAGAGCCATGAGAGCAGAAGATGAATCAAAGAAAAGTAATGCTGCCTCATTTGCAGGAGAAGAAAGGAGGGCTGTGAGCCAAGGAATGAGGACAGCCTCTGGGCAGAAAAAGCTTAGATTCTATGATATGTAGAAGGGAATAATAATTCTGACCTCAAAGGCTATACTGAGAATTTTTTTAAATAATATAAAGTAAGTATTTGGCACAGGGACTGACATAGAGTGAAATGTTAGTAAGACACAATAAATATTGTGATTTTATTTGTGTGATTACTTGCTTTCCCCACAAGATCTTAAATTTTGTGAAGACAAACACCATGACTCGTTGTACATTGTGGTAATTCCAGGCACCAACAGATTTGCCAAGTAAGGCAAATTAAGGGTCCATGTAAGGGTAACTTTGAGAAAGTTCATCCTGAGGAGTGAGACGTGAGTCTGCCAGAGTCATCGGAACAACCAGGCTTTGGACTGTGGATTCCTTGTTAATCAGCAAAGAGGGTCAGTGACTCCTTCTGACTTAAGGAATGACAAAGTGGAACAAGTCTACAGATAGCTGGACAACTGGTCTGGCATACTATGTGCTTCTTAGATTCTGTGTCTTGCTTTGTTTTTTTTTTATTCTTTTTTTGTTTGTTTGTTTGTTTGTTTGTTTTTAAAGAGAGAAAAATAAAACAAAATGTCAGGAAGATGCTGATCTCCAATTTCAAAATTTCTCAATTTGCCTCCCAGGCTGTCTTAGTATCTCAGTGTGCTTTGTTTGCTAGACTGGTAAAAGTCACAAGGCACTCACTGACATTAGGAAACAGGCCCTGCGCAGCTCTGACACTGGCGTTTCCTAGAATTGCCCTTCCACTCCCCTGGTGTCAGCCCTGCAGTCCTGTGCTCTCAGGCAGTGTGGTCCTAGGCCTCGGGTACTGAGGTATGGAAAGTGGAAAGAAGAGGTGGTCACATCTTCAGCATTCTTGCCATAAACCCCAAAATCTTAGCCTGTGGGTGACAATCCTCACGTCTAGGCCGAAGGCTGTCTGCCCTGCAAAAGCGGGCACAGACAGACGAGCCAAAGCCTTCTCCACTGGTATCTTGGATCTCTGACTGGCAGGTACAGATTTCTGCACCCTTGCTTTGAGATGCCAAACTCTATTACAGAATCTTGACTGGAGAAAGGCACCAAACTGGAATTTATTGCTATTACAAGTGGTACTTACATATTTTCCAAATGGTTTCTGAAATCAGTTGTGTGTATTTTTTCAAAGCTTTAAATATTCCCAAGCTCTTTTGAAATTCATAGTAATTGATACAGGTTTTTAAGTTTGGTATAACTGTTCACGTCACATTTTCTGCTGATTTCCAGTCTTTCTTGGTGCCTTCACCTGGTAAGTCATTTGATTTTATCTTTTACTCAGAGCCTTTGAATTTTGCAAAATATTGAAATGATTCATCAATCATAATAAAAAACTTCAAAGGGATCCGAGTTAAACTTTAGAATCCTGAAACGCATACCAGAGAGTCAGCTCCTTATGTTTCAACTTCAGGATAATGAGTCTACTCCAGAATTTTGCTAAAGAAGACCTAATGAATATGTTAGTCACATCTAGAAATCATCTGCTGTCCACATGGTAATGTTCATATATATAACATGTGCAGGCATTTCATCCAACATGCATTCATAACGTAGCAAGATATGTCTTAGGCTATTCATTTCCACCAGTCTATTCCCTGACTATCAGAGGTCACCATAAAAGAAAAATAAGGTGGGTTCCCTAGAGTAGGATCCATGTCTGACAAAAGCCAGAAAAACTATTCAGTACTTACTCCAACTTTGTCTATTTGGGCCCCAATTTAAGCACAAAGGCAACAATCTGTCAAATGTTTCTAAATCAACAATTTAGTTAACTGTTTAAATTATACTTATATGAATTTAACTTAATATTTTAAAAGTAAAGGTTTAATTGTATTATATTTTTAAAAAATATGAAAGATAGTATGTTGCTTTTAGGATAGCAATAGTAAGGATTTAAGAAGGAACACATGGGGCCGGCTGTCCGGCGCCACTTCTGTCCCGCAGAATAAGGCACACGAACACTTCTGCCTGTGCAAGCTCCTTTATTGACTGGGCGACAACCTCTAACGTCCATCCGAGACGGCTCTTCCCGTGTTGTGCGCCAGGCACTTCCCGTACCTGGGCTTATATGGCTAACAGCATCCAATCAGAGATATACACGTGAGGACAGACTATTGGGCAGCGACACGGAAGCAATCAAGTATTACTATATATGGTGAACACTATCAGGCGAGCAAGAATCAGGAAGCAGGATGTGGGCGCCATCTTGGGCACACGATGGGCGGGGGAGCAGCTCGCGGCAGGCAGGCGCCACCTTATATAGGTATAGCCGTGGCAGGCTCCCAACAGCTGGCGAGATGGTTCAGTGGTCTAAAGCGCCTGCTTAGGAAGGCTCAGGCAACTGCGGAGACTGCGGTTCGATCCCCGGCACCACATGCTGCGCCAGCCCCACCACCAGGGCAGTCTGAGCCAGCCACAAAATAAATAAACAAACAAACACAACAAGCAAACAAATAAATAAATAAAATTCAAAAAAAAAAAAAAAGAAGAAGGAACACATGGATCCAAATGAAAGGATTCTCTTTATGAAATATAAATTTAAAATACATAGTCCTCCATTAGATACAATGGATTATATGGATAGCTAAAAAATGAAGGTACTGATGGTGCATGAACTTCAATGACACACATCTCTCAGTTTCCAGTACCTCTCTACAGCTTCCAGTACAAAATATACAACAAATTAGACACACTGTGATAAGTAGTCAAATAGAGTAACCATGGCACGGATTCTACAAAGAAGTGGCAAGCTATTCTTACTGTTGGAATCTGGAGGGTCCTCTCACAATAGTTCCTTTTAAATTAAGTCCTAAATGATTAAGGAAGGGGTTGTGGAATTGGCTCAATAGCATAAGTGCCTGCCTGGCAAATACAAGGTCCCAAATTCAATCCCTGGTACCACATACCAAGCCAGTGCCATGCTGGTCCTAAAACCAGGCTTGCTATGTGAGCCCTGAAACTGGGCACGGTGGTACATGGCTGTAATCCTAGCACTAAGGGGCACTGAAACAGGAGGATCACTATAAGTCTGAACTGTGTAATGAGACCCTGTATCAAAATAATAATAAGATCAAATAAGATTTCAATGCCCAAGAAAAAATCCAGAATTGTGTGGCCATGGGCCAAAGGCATAAGATGATAATCCTGAGGCAACTGTCAGCCTGGGGACTGGAACTGAGGGCATCTGACAACATCAGTCACTGTGGTCGTAAGTTGAGGTCATAATGTAGTAGGCACAAAAGCCAGGCTAGGAAGCATGAACACTTCTCTTCTGAAATGGGCCCAGAGATTTGGGGTAAGGTACTTTAGATACATGGATCTGGTGGATCTAATAGATTTGGTGAAAGCTGGACAAAGGGAGATTCACTAAGAGGTGAGTATACTGACTCACGAAAATCAGGTGAAAACCTGGAAGGTGGTCTTGGTCAAAGCAAAGGATAGGCTCAGTTCAGGGGTAAGTCCTACCATCGGGAAGGAGGAGATGATGATTCAATACTTTCTAGCTGGAAAAGGAAGAAAGAGGTGCAGTCACAGAAGACAGGATGCATAAGAGAAAATGTGATTCTAAAAGCATTTAAGTATTCAATGTTTCCTTAAAAAAAAAAAAAAAAGAATGGCTAATGTATTTCTTAAAGCTCACTGGTCAGGAGAAGGATAGAAAGATGGGAAGATAGGAGCAAAACCATTGGAGAGAAACTTCAATGAAGAGAACCTCACATCCAGAGATGATGACAGTGAAGTGAAGTAGGGCCCTGGCAGCAGGAATGCTGAACAAAAAAAAAATGAGGAATGGGGGAAGGGAACTCAATCACATCAGATCATTGCTCAGATCTGGGATTGAGATAAAGGAAACAGGGACATCCAGAAAGTCTCTCAGGTCCTGACTTAATTGACCTCTGAGATTTTGTTCCTGAATTTGAAATGGAAAACAGATGCAGAGTAAGAGACACATTGAGGGAGGGTGGCTGACATCATTTGACCATGTTGAGTGCAAGGTTCCAGGGACAGAGAAGCCTGCTAAACACAGGGATGCAGTGCTGAACCTAGGGAAAGAAAGACCCGAGGTAAAAATAAAAGACCTGAGGGTGACTGCCATGTAGGTGGCAAATAAAACCAGGAGTGTTGATGGTGTCATGCTGAGAGAGCAAGAAGAGCCTGCAGGAACTCTGTGCAGACAACTAAAGTTTGGTCACCACCTACATTAGTGGAAAAGATACAGTCTTTTAGTAATATGAAGAGGTAGCATGGGCCAACCAGACAGCTCAGTGTATCAAAGCACCTGCTTAGCCAGCCACAGGCACTGGGGTTCGATCCCAGGCATGCCACGCCAGCCCCACCCCCAGGGCATGCTGAGACCATGATCAAGACTGGGCATGGTGCTGCATGCCTGTACTTGGGAGGCGAAAAGCAGGAGAATCACAAGTCTGATCTGTGTAGTGAAACTCTATAACCTAAATAATTTTTTTAAAAAAAGAGATAGCAAAAGACTAAATACAACTAATGACAACGGTGGCAAAGGACAATTTGCAGATTCATTCATTAGTGTGCTGCTTTCTATTCCATTGATGATCATAATCATCATTGAGCAGAAATTGTCTATTATTGAAGTCATTGATTCCAACCAATGGAAATGTCTTTGTATTTTCACCTGTATGTACATCTAGGGGAATGCAACCTGTTTTGCATCCTTTTATGTATATTCCAAGGTAATCCAAATCTCACACTTTAATCTTTCCAATTGGGCAGAGAAACCTCAGGGACAGTGCCCTTTGTAGAGCAGATTAGGAAAAGCCTATCTAATACTCTGGGTGAAGATGAGAGAAGTCCTGATCCTGGGATCATATTTAGAAAAGCTTGAGAGTTAGGAGTCCTTTATTAACAAACCCTTACCTTTGGAAAACTAAAAATGACCTTTACTTAACAGAGCTGATGAAACATTTCCTGACACCTGGACTCACCCTCAGAATCGTATAGGTCCCACCCGTGCTGTGCATGGAGCTCTCTTTTGCCAATTAGTATCATTGTAGAAAGGGAATGACATCATCTGGAGTGGGTGCTCGCTGAGGTCCTGACACCACATCTGACAGAAGCCTGAGAATGCAGCAACTCTACTTACTCTGTCAGCATGCCCACTCAACATGATCTGTCCTCCTGAAGTTCTATAAAATGACAAGTGTCCAGAACCTTTTGGCCTTCAAACATTAAATAAAGCAATCAACATAACCAAAATCAAATAACCTCATGGGCTTCTTAGCCATTCTCTGTGAAAGAAACCAATAGTCCAGGTCAGTAAAAGTGGGGCGACAAACCGAAGAGGGGAAGAAGGAAGGGGGAGAGAAAGAGAGAGAGAGAGAGAGAGAGAGAGAGAGAGAGAGCTTGGGCCACAGATTAACCCTTAATTACAAATGGTAATGGCTTATCCATGGCCTCCCGCCCAGAGTTTTCTATCTCCTGTCTCTCTGCCTGCCTGCAGCCCCCCAGGGAGGTTGTGTCCTTCTTTCCTTTCTTGTGTCAGGTTTCAGGCTGACACGTGGTAATTGATTCCATTGCTGGTTAGACGGGTGTTAAGTGGGAGAGATGAAGTTTCAGTGAAAACAAATAGCACTTCATGGGTCTGACCTTTCCTCTCCAGCTTCTGTTGTGGTCGAGGCTGGCATGCAGTTCAAACCTATGTGAGCCGGCTGCATCGTCTATGTCTGCAATTCCCCGATTCACCTTCACTGGCTCCCAGTGTGTGATGACAGCTACATTGTCTCAGTGTCACTTCTGGCTGGACGACAGCCCAGCGGCAGGTGCAGGCTCTGTGTCACACCTAAGAACTGGTGCCCAAGAGACAGAGATGGAGAAGTATGGCCTGACACTTCCAGGAGAACACAGCTTTGCAAGAAAGATGTATATTCAGAAAATAGTAAGGCTAAATATTTGCATAATGGTACTGTTGGTCCCAGTGTTGCTTCCCACCTGTGGCACTATGTCAGAGTTCTGCCCTGTCCACCAAAGAAGCCCAGTTTCTTTTCGGGGTTCCACCAGCAGAGATATGGTTGTGCTCGGTATTCCCCTTTGTACTTCCTAGGGCCTGCTTCGAGCTAAAGAATGTGCTTCATTAGGGTCAGGCAGATGTCAGATAACAGCCCACAACTGTCTGTCCTCAGCTGATACTGCCCTTGGGAGAAGGAGGCCACCTTGCCCAAGATCACACCTCTCCCATGGGTAGCTACCACCAAGGACTGCCTGACACGTAAGGGAGAGAGAGGACCGTCTAACACTCCAGCCCTAACTCAGCACAACTCTGAATATCATGCCAGTTCCTAAGAGGAGATGAAAGTTCCAAGATCCCACCTCCCCCATCCACTCCTGCTTTCTCCTTTCCTGACTACAGGAATGTCCCCTAACAAACATTCCAAAAGCTAATCTGCCCACTGCCCCCCAGGAGTTGGCCTCCTGGGAACAAATGATAAGAAATTAGTGCAAGAGCAGGCTCCAGCCAGCAGTGAAGACCCATCACACTGCCCCAGGTCACAGTCCTCTGTTGGGGCAGAAATTACATAAGGCTGTTAGAGAAACAGGTATAGAATAGTGTAATGATAAAGCTGGTGGAACCACATGGGTCTTGCTGAGGGCAACTGATGCCTGGGAGCAAAATAAACAAAAACTGAGACCTTAATATTTTGTATGAAGTCCAGAGCCCACCTGGCCAGCATGGGGATGAGCTTTGTCCCTTGTGTTCCAAAGGTCAAGAAAGCTACAGATGGAGCCCAGGAGCTATAAAAACAACAGAGCTCTTGTGAAAAACACTCTAAACAACTCCAATTGTGCTATGATTTGATCATGTTCCCCCAAGTGCATGTGTTGGAAACTTTTGCCCCAAGGTAGCAGTGTGGGACCTAATTCAAGGTATTTAAGTCACGAGGCTTTTAACTTTAAGAATGGATTACTCTCAGTAACACAGGAGTAGTTATGGGTAGGTCTGTTATAAAAGCAAGTTCAGCTATTTTTTCCTTTAACATCTGGGCTATCTTGCTCTTCTGAAGAAGACGTTTTTCTGCCTTGGATGGTGAAGCATGAGGGACCTCAGCAGACAAAAGCTTCTCAACATTGGACTTCACCATCTCCAGAACTGTAAAAAAAAAAATCTCTGTTTTTTATAAATTACACAGTCTTAGGTACTCTGTTATAGCAGTACAAAACAGACAAAGACATATTGGGCAAGAATAATATTCTAAAAAGTTCTAAGATACTTCAGGTGCCATAATAAAACACCACAGGTTCTCTTTACTCAGATAATGGATATTTATCGCATCACAGTCCTGACACATAAAAGTCTGATGCCAAATTTCTTAGCCAGGGCTCTCAGATAAAACTAACCAATAGATAATAGCCAATAGATAGATAGATAGACAGACAGACAGACAGACAGACAGATAGATGATAGATAGAGAATTGGCTCACATGATTGCGGATGCTGAGAAGAACCGTGATCTTCCAACTACAAAATAGGAATCCAGGAAAGCCTGGGGTATAATTCAATCCCCTGCTGGAGGTCTACAGACCAGGTGGGAGTGAAGATGGTGAGTATAGGTGCGAGTCCTGGAGTCCAAAGACTCAAGATGTTGGAGGTTCAAAGTCAAAGGGCAAAGCAAGACGGATGGTCCAATTCAAGAGGAGAGGGAATTCACATGAAATTACATTCTGACCCCTAGTGGATTGCATGGTACTCAGCCACATTGATAAAGGTGATTTTCTTTACTCATTCTATTGATTCAAATACTAATTTCTTGGAACTCCAGTTGCGACTACACCCACCATTGAGACCGCCCCCGCGGTGACCAAGGCCGCGCAGCGACCAGGTAAAGACTGTCCCAGCCTGCTCCAGCCCCTGCACTCTAGCTGCAACTACACCCTCCATTGCGAACACCCTCTAAGCAACCAGGTAAAGACGCTCCCGACCGGCTCCATCCCCCAACTCCAGTTGTGGCTACACCCGCCACCCCAACGGGGCCGCATGGTGACCAGGCAAAGACTCTCCCAGCCCTGTATCCATTCCCTGGAGCCTCTACTCAACCCACAGTCCTGACCCACGGGGCCTCGTGGCAGCCAGCCACCTGAGCTCTGACCAGCAGCTAGGCACAGCTGGAGGGGAACAAGGTTGGTGGATCCCGACCCAAACTCCCATAGGCGCTAATGGCATAACTTCACCAAAGTGCAGAGAGCACTGCTATACAAAATGATAAAGACAAGGAGTAACATGCAGTCTCAGATCCCGAGTACACCTAGAACTAATACAGGAGACACTACCATGGAAGAAAATGGGAATCATGCGACCAAAACCTCTGAATCGGAAGTATCTGAGGTAGACAGACAAGTTCAGAAACGTATAGAGCAACTCAGATCAGAGATAGCATCTGAATTAAAAAAAGAAATGCATGAATTAATAGAATCTGAAGTGGAAAAACAACTGCAGAAATGTATGGAGGAAACAAGAACAGAAATAACCACTAAAGCAAAAAAGACATCTCTAAATTAATATCAGCTAAAGTAGGGGAACAACTGCAGAAAGGTAAAGAGGAGAACACAGCAGAAATAATCTCTGAACTAGAGAGAGAAAGGATAACTATAATGAAAGACTTAAGTAATATTAAAGAAGACATTGATAAAAAAAATTAGAGGAGAATAGAAAAATGATGGATTCCTTGATTGAGCAATATAGGAAAGAAACAGATCGCATGAAACAGTTTCAAAGCAATATACAAGAAAATAAAATCTCAATCATAAACGGGCAAAACCGTATGAACGAAAGTGAAAATAGGGTTTCAGATCTTGAAGACACAGTCACAGCTAATGAAAAGCCTCAAAATTCTGTGTACCAAGAAGGATATGATTTTATTTTACAGCCAGGAAATGTCGAGAAAAACAGAAATATGGGACACTTGGCTAACTATCAACCGTAAGAGATAGTAAAGGAGACAAGCTGCATAAAATACAAAAAACAAAAACAGAGAGTTGGGTCCAGTCCCAAACTCTGATTCTCAGAGTTTCAGTCTCATGTGTAAAAATGGAAGAGGAGCACAGGCTATACACACATCACAGGGTTTGTTCCAAGAGTAGGTGATGTAACATACACAAATGACTTTGAAAACTGCAAAATATGCATAAATCATGTATTTTGTGACAGCACTCTATCAGCTGATACATATATTAAAACACTGCTCTATTCCCTCAAGTAAAAATAATCTCTTGACCACCTCTCCAAACATAGATGTCCATCCCTGGGAGCAGCCCATTGACTGTCCCCAACTACAGTCTTGGCCAACACATCGGACTAGAAAATGAAGCCAGGGGTGGGTGCACACCTCCAGTTTGTGGATGCACCTACGATCTCCCGCAGCTTATCTCAAACTGCAACAAAAATAAAAAGGACATTCAAGAAACAAACACAAGAGAACTGGATTACTGCAGAGAGCTCAAGCTAAAAGTGTTGGGTGCGCTTAAAACAGTTCAAAACTCACGCACTCTCATCTGTAACAAACACCTCAGGAAAGGAATCAAGCTTCTGCTTTCTGAAAATCTGAAACAGCTATGCAACCTCCTTTGTGCAAATGCAATACATTGCTGTGAACCACTGGTATTTACATACATAAAACAGAAAAGCATAAGCTCAACAAAAAAAAAAAAAAAAAAAAACCAATTTCTTCCAAAAACATCCTCCCAGACCTACCCAGGGACTTTTATTAGCTATCTAAGCATCTTTTGTTCAAAGTAAAATTAATTATTTTATAAAATACAAATTAACCTTTATACAAGATGTACATAGTTAAGCAGGACTGACTTTTAAAATCTCTATCTTTGCTTTTGCTTTTGTTTTTTATGGCTGGTTCAGCTCACCCTGCGGGCAGGGATGGCGCAGCATGTGGGGCCAAGGATTGAACCACAGTCCCTACACACTTGCCTAAGCTTACATAAGCAGGTGCTTTAGACTGCTAAGCTATCTCATCAGCCCCCCAAAATTTCCATCTTTGACTTATAGATATCTGTCTTCTCTCCGTGTTTGCAACACAGTTACTCCTCCATAAATCTGTGTTTTAATATTATGTACCTTCTGAAGACACCAGTCATGTTGGATTAGGGCCCGTCCTAAGGACCTCACTTTACCCACTCATCTCTTTAATGGCTATTTCTAATACTATTAATTTTTGATGTACTTGAGGTTAGGGCATCAATACAGAAATTTGGGGAGGCAGAACACAAAACTCTGGTAAGAATCCCAGGAGGTGATATTAACATGGTGCTAAGTTGGCTCTTAGAAGTGTGAAGCAAGGGATGACCACACAGAACAACGTAGAAATGCCAAAACTACCATTTCAGAGAAATGGTCAGCTACAGTGTACCTACATCTAAGGCCAAAAAGTTCATCAGAGGCTGTTCCATGGGAAGCTCAGTAGGTATTCCTCTTACCTAAGTGGAGATATGATCATCTCCCATCTCAGCAATGGCAGTTTGCTGCAGGTAAAGCTGATGGTAGAGTACATCTAATAGTGAGGATAATGACCCCAAAATATTAGACAGCAGTGACTATGCTCATCTACCAGAAGACAAACAGAAAACAGTCTTGAGTATCCTGAAGGTCATTCAGGAAGAGATAAGAGATCAACATCAGAGAATAGAATCCTTTCGGGAACAGGCAGACAGCAACCATCAGGAGAATCAATGATAGATGATCAGAAAACTGAAGACAACTGCTCCAATAAAATATCAGATTACTTATCCCAGTGACAAGATCTGAAAGAGTTATCAGATCCAGAATGATTGGCATTGATACCTGAAAGACTGACATGTCTTCTTGGCTTCCTATTGCATGCCACTTCCTCTCAGGTAATAAGTAACATCTGATTCATAGTAGATCTGCTGGGTGAGCAAATCCATTTCACATTCCTATTGCTAGTTCCCAAATATATAATGGGAATTGGCATATTTGGTATTTATGAGCTATTCTAACAATGACCAAAAGACAATTCCCACAATCCTGTGCTTTCATCCCAGCCAAAACAGTAAGTTTTTAAAAATCACATCCTGAGATTTTAAAGCTCAGAGATACTCTTACATATCTAAAGAATGGAGAGTTGTGGCTTCTGTTACATCACTAAATAATGAATTAATCTGTTCCCATGGGCAAATCATATGGGTCCTGGAAAAAGGAGACTCCTGTCAGTATACAAGTAGCAATGCACAGCTGATGCTGAAGATTTATTGCTAGACATTGTATTTCCACTGAAGCACAAGCTGAGGTACAGGATATGCAGCCTTTCATCTGGGGGTTGTGTTCTGTTCATCTATGAAAGAGGAAAATAAGAAAGCATTAGTGTTTGTTCAGAACAGGCAGCAGTATTCATGTAAGTGTTGACATAGGGACATGTTAGTGCTCTCCTTTCTGTCATAACATAGGCTGAGGAGACCTAGACCAGTGGAACCCCTGCAGAACCTCACTCTGGTGATGACATCATGTAAGCCAGATCAATGAGAAAGAAGTGCCAAGGATGCTGGGGGCCCTCATAAGCCAGAGTCAAGCAATGAGTAGGAAATAATCTCTATTGTGGCTCAGGAGCTGCCACATCAGTTTATGTTCAAAGGTGCAAGATGTAAAGTGTGCTGTGAAGGAAATGACTGATTATATCTTGTCTGTCTTAAAAATAATAATAATAAAGCAACACATGCTTTAGCTTTCTTTAGACACTTTTAAATAGAAACCAAACAGAAAACAACTGCATAAAAATGTCCAGGCAGGGCAAACAGCTCGACCATCTGGACATGAAGCTACCACGATATTAGCAATAGAAAAAGAGTATGTGGGTTTTTTTTGTAAATGCACATCTAGCAAGTCACAACTCAGACATTTAAAAGCTCTGGCCCGATGCCATATCAACAACAGCAAAGAACTGTGTCACCATGCAGAGCACAGCCCCTCACATGCCCAGAGGCCAGAGAAGGCTGAGCGCCTGACTGTGAAAACCCAAAGAGCAATCATCATAGCGGCCCAGGTTCCACCACACCCACAAAGCCACTGGTTGGCTGGCCAAAAGCAGCCCTCATAAGAGGGGAGTGGTACACCTTATTTTGTGTTGCAGCTATTGCAAAGTACCTGAGATTGGGTAATTTAAATGGAAATCTATATCTCTACTAAATACCAAGAATATCACAGTCAACACATTGCTTGTTTGCTGGGTGTCAGTGCTCTGAACATCACATCCTCTGGAGCTCAGAAATACTGTGGCCTCATGTAGCTGAAGGCAAAAGGGGAACTGGGCAAGTAGCCAAACACTGCACATAGCCTCTTTTGTATGGTCTCTCGTCCCACTCACAATGGGAATAGTCCTCATGACATAACCACCTCATAATGGTCCCACCTCTTCAAATTATCACAGTGGCTCTCAAGCTTCAACCCCAAAATTCTGTAGGGAACACATTTGAACAATGCCATTATCCACCTAGATCAAGGGCATAAGCAAACCACATAAGCTGACATCCCAGAACCCCATGTTACTGACCTCGGACACCTCAGTGCCTCTCTTTAGCTCACACTGGTGATCATATGGGTAGTGCTTTATGAACAGCTGACAAAAAAAGAAAGAACTGAAGCTTGGGTTGCCATGAATCATCAGAGTTTGGGGGTCCAAGCCAAAAAAAGCAGCCCAGCCCATGTCTACAGTATACCTTACTCATCCCACTCTGGGTGGACTTCAAGAATAACAGAGCTTTGGACAGTACACACTTTATATGGAAGGTAACCTGAAAATTGCAAGAATGTATATATTGTTAGCATCTTAAAATTGGACTGGCCATGAATAGACAATATCCCTGGGTCAACCTTCAAAACTAGCCGAAAATTGGAATCACCTGAAAAGCTTTTAAAGAACTCAATTCTTCAAAATCCCCACACCAAAATTACTAAAATAGATGATCCAGATATGGATTCCTGAAATCCATATCTTTAAAAAAGACCTTTGAGTGATTCCAATATTGCAAGTCCTCAAACTACTTTTAGGAAACACTTGTCTAACTGATTAGCAATGGCATAACAAAAACCAAGACACTGATAATAAATAAAAATATGTAACACTATGCATTCAATATGCATTTACTTTCGGCTTCTCTGAATGACCCTATAAGGTATGTAAGCATTATTAATCACGTCTTCTATTTGAGAAAGTTGATGTTAAATGACTTAAATTTACAGGCAAGTAAATGACAGAGGCAGGCTTTAACTTAGTCTCCCTCTATAGAGAATCACCTAGAGATCTCTGCGAGACAGTGATGTCACAGTGAAAAAGGTAGCCAAGGACAGAGAATGTGGTGGAAGAACTGTAATCCAAAGAGCACATGCAGCCTGTTGGGCCACTTTGTTTTTGCATAAAATGAAGATATATTGTTTTCCCCTTACCTTCAGGATCAGAAGCCATTTACAGTAACCTATGAGCACCACCTAGTGGCTCTGTAGCAGGGTTTTGATAATATCTGCTGTTTTAAGTCATATTATCTCATTAGAGTGGAAAAGCTAGCAAAATTCAACAGATACCAGTTTCTGACTCAAGAAGAAGTACTTCTTTAACTTATAGAAAAAGTTTTTAAAACATCAAAATAGATAAAG
>PVKN010005753.1:0-15316 GCA_004027915.1 Capromys pilorides | reverse complement strand
GGAGCAGGACACAATGGACTACATGTGGTTTGATTCCACTTATGAGAAATATCCACAATAGGTAACTCCATCAAGATCAGAAATGAGAAGTTACTTTTAATTTGCAGCGATGGAAATATTTTTAACAAGACTTGCTGTTACACACTGGTATGTGTTCACCAAATACCAACGGACTGTTCACTCTGAGATGAATAACTGTATGTGTTTTAGACTTTACCTCAATGAACACATATATATTTGCTCTTAAGGCCACCCCAAAAATAGCACAAATTTTAGAATTCCCCGTTATCCTAGATTTTTTATACCAGAGCCCTTTAAAGTTTAAACGTTGTGCTAGTTGAATTGACTAGATTAAGAAAGATCCAACAACTGGTAAAGTGTCCTCGGTGTTTCATAAGGCTCTGAGACTGATCCACTGAAAGGGAGTCCAGGCAGGCTAGCATTCAATTAAAGTCACTACGTTGCCAGAATGACAGAGGGCATCTACAGAGAGCACCCATTGCCAGTGGGGACTACCCACTCACATGGTCCCAGACAGAATAAAAAAAGTAGGGGAAGAACAGATCCAGGAGCTCTCTTCCAGAACCCGGTGCCCTTCTTCTCCTCCCCTTGAACATTGAAAGATTCTCTGACACTGAACTTTCAGGCTTGCACTGGTGGCCCCTCAGGCCCATAAACCTTCAGCTTGACTGTAAAACTCTCACCATCAGTATGCCTGGTTCTCAGATCTTTACGTTGAGACACAGTCCCTACTTCCCCAGTTCTCCAGCTTCACGTGGTGTCACATGGGACCACTCCACCTCCATGATTCAGTGAACCAAGTCTCCTAGTAAGTCCTTTCTCTTAGCTCTCTCTTCCTCTCTCTGTAAATGTAAGACAGATAGATAGGAGGACATCAATTTTTGGCCATCTTCTGCTGGGGAAAGGTTGGGACTTCCCTGCAAACAAAGTTTGATAGTCAGAAGGGAAAGAAAAGAAATGATGCTTGGCTTGCTGAAAGAGATCTCATTATTAGGAGTCAAGTTGTTTAAAGAAGTAACTGGAGAACAAGCAGCTTCTTTGCTAGGTAAAGCCAAGGGTTACGCACCCGACACGACTCAAGAAGGCTCCCTGCCCAAAGGTTTCCCACTTCATGATCCTGGGGTACAGGAAAACCAAGTCTCAATAAAGCTGGGGCCTCTGCAGCCCTTTCTCTCAAACACCAGAGGGAAATCAGCAATTGGCCAACAAGCTGGCATTTGGAACACACATACTCTAATGAAAACCACACACAGGAAAGGAGAGATGCATTCTACCTGCCTGCAACAATGTGGAAGGGGAACAACACATGGAAAATCGCCTGAGGGACTTAACCCAACTACACTACATCTGAAGGGGAATTGAATTTCTAAAACGATAAATAAATAAAACCTTTCTGTTTACAAACATACTGTTTTTGCCAAAGAGAAATCTTTATTTTAGGTGCTTTGGGAAAACTGCAGAGTCCTAGAATTTGGGGCCAAAGACACCCAAATGTTGCAATCCTAAACCTTTGGCAGTGACAAAAACATGTTTGCAAGTGGAAAGTTTTAAGTGTGGGACTTGCTTGTTGTTTTGATTGGGTGTATGTTTGCTTACTTGCTTGGTGCCAAAGGACTTCCTCTACATCTTCCCAGAGCCAGGAAGTTGGGGTTGGGCTGGCACTTCATTGGCATATTGACCCCAAAACACCTGTGCACTCCTTGGATACCCTGCACAGCCAGGGGTTTGGGGGTACAGTCTTCATGCCAAAAGGGCCACATCTTCCCCACCCTCAAATGCAAAGTGAAGTGTTAGATAGCTGTGGATTTCAGGAGGGCTAAATGGATTTTTATGTCTCCACCTCTGATTAACCCACTGCTTGGTTGCTCCTTCTATATGGGATGGCAGGTTACATTTCTACTTCTTTCCATCTCTCTCCACCACTGACCATGCTGCAGAACAACTGACTATATTAACAATGGCTTCTCACTTTTTAAAATGAGGCATTCACAGAGGTCCGGGCAGTCAGAAGGTAGTGACAAAGTTTATGAACTTTCCAGACAGCTCTGTACAGGCTAATAAAGCAGGGGCTAAGTCTCAAATGTTGAGTCTTTTGATTAACAAGACGATAACTTTAAAACTCACAAGGCTAAGCCTACCGGGTCTGAAGTTTTTACCATAAGAGAACATAAAAAGACCCAAGTGCTCCATGAGACAAGGACAGGGAGACAGCTTGTGTGGGTTCTTGGCCCAGTGAAGACCTTAGGAGGACAGCACAGACAGGCCCATAGCACACAAACTTATCTGTCACCAACTTCAGACAGGAAGCTGAGAGAAAGCAGAACTGCATCCTAATGCAGCCCTGAGAGTCCAGAGACCTGAGTTCAAGGACCACTTCAGCTACCAGAACAGCACAGGCTTGCCTGCTGGTGGCAGCTGTGCTCTGCCCACCCCTCCTCTCCAGAGCGATGCCCATGCTGTCTCTGTGCCTGCTCCATCTCATCAGCACCTCTCACTCTGGAAAGTCCACACTGATGGCACCACACCTGTCCTTTCCTCCACCCCACCCACACCATCCCAGCTGCCCCCCCTAACTCACTCTGTGTTAATCCATCTTTTGTGTCACTAGAGAACAGCATTGGCCTTGGCTCTGCCATCTCCAGCTCCCTGTCTGTGTTTCATCTTCTTCCCAACATTGTGGGCTCTCCAGCCTACTGTATCTTCCACCCACCTATGGTTCTAATCATCAGTGGTGCTACCCAATTCAGGACTATCATGTGGAACCAATTTAGTGCTCTTCCAATGAATATGCTACCTTCAATCTCCTCCATGCATAACTTAGTAAACTTCTATCCTCATTTCTAATCTGACTTATTTTTCTCCTCTGACTGTATTCTACTCCTCTCTACCTCCTTTACCATTTTCACAAGTGTACCATCAACTCAACTACATGGCAGATGGTCTATATCTTTTGTGTCTCAAATGAAGAGGGACAGGCTGATCCCTTGGAGCTTCACAGAAACTCTTTCTACCCAGAACACTTCGTCCTCTTTTTACCAACCTAACTTCTGTGTATCTTTCTAGATGTTACCTCTTTCAGGAAGGAGGTCGCCATGCTTTCATTCATCAATAGAAGGCAAAAGCATTGATTGGCAATGGCTGAAACAACAAGGAAATAGATTAATAGAACCTCAAAGGTAAGGTGGTAAGTCAGGGTGATGTCATACTGTCATCCAGGACCCTGTCTCTTTCTTTCTTGTTTCTTTGTTGGCACTGGTGTTGACTTTATCTTTAGGTTGGTAGCAAGATGTCTGCCTCAGTTCTAGACACTAACTGTCTAAAGGACAGTCTACACCTTTTTCAAGGCATAGGACACATTTCCAGAAGCACCCCTATTTCTTTGCCTCCTACCAGAATTTTCCTTACATTTCATTGTCCAAAATTAGTTCATCTGTGTATCACTCTGCTGACTAACAAGGGGCTTGGAATGAATATTAACTCTTGGTGCCTATCCTCCAGAGGTGGATGTAGGATCAGCTTCATGAGGTGTATGAATGTGTTAACGACAGTGCAGTTGCTTGATCAAAGCCAAATTCCATTTAGAAAGAAATAGGATGCTACAATGGGCCGTGTTTGTTATCCTTTGCACTTGGCTTGTATTTTTTTAGGAGTCTCACCTCCCTGTACTGAGCATCCACAAACTTGAAGGTGAAATATACTCTCCCAACCACCACCTTTGTTTAACTCCCTTTTCTGTCCTCCACACTGAAATTTCACACTGAAATTCTCTTGCTAGTCTCTAACCTCAAAGCCTAATCCAAAAATGAGCCTCTTCTAATCCTTCCAACTACTCATTCTTGTATTGAGTGTTGGGATTTATACTCTTCTAATAACACCACCCTCATCATTTTTTGAGTCTGTGACTTCTTTGAAAATGCCTTAGTGGCTAAACTTATGTCTTCTGGTATATCTTCTCTGTCACCCATCCCTATGCTTGCCATATGCCGAATGTGCTGTCTGAATGCACAGACAGACCCTGATTTCTGAGCTCACAGTGAAGCATCTCACTTGGAGCTTATCCATGTACCTGTGCATCTGTTTAGGCAAGTTCCTGGTTCTCTCGAGGACAAACTACACCTCTTGGATCAGATGTCTCCAAGACCTGTTACAAATCCATGTTTGTTTCCTGGAGCTTCTGCTGAACAAATTGTTACAAACTGGGCAAGGTAGGGCCAGGGAGATAGCTCAGTGACCTAAGCATCTTCCTGGCAAGGATAAGGTCCTGAGTTTGATCCCTGGTACCATTAAAAAAAAAAAAAACTAAAATGCAAACTGGGAAAAGCAACAAAAATCCATCATCTCTAGTCTGGCAGCCAGAAGCCAAGGTGTCTCCAAATCTGGTAGCTTCAGGAGACCTCAATGGAGAATCTGACATGTGCCTCTTGCCTAGCTTCTGGGGGTGGCAGCTGGCAGCTTTTGAGGCCCCTTGGCTCGTGGAATCGTCACAAGTCTCTGATTTCTACTTCAATTGTCACCTCACCTTTTCCTAGGTGTGTTGCTGTGTCTCAAATCCCCTTTTCTTTTCTCTTTCTAAAGGCCCCAGTCATTGGATTTAGAGATCATGCCTAAATTCAAGATGATTTTCATTCTGAATTCTTAAGTTCACAACAACTGCCAGGACCCTATTTTCTGATAGTTACATTCTCAGCTACCAGGAATTTGTGGGGTAGATAATTCCATTCACATCAGGTGTGGAGTTGTATTAGTACTTCAGTCCTAGCTAAATATTATGTATTTCTATATATTACATAGAAAATACAGCTAAGATGAAAATACAGCTAATGTAAATGGAACATTCCCTTCTTTTTTAAGAAAGAGATGGCCAAATACTCAGCAGACCAAAGCACCTATTTAGGCAGAGCCCAGGGACTAGGGTTTGATCCCTGGCATGTGATGCCAACCCTCCCCCCAGGGTGCACTGAGCTGGTGATTCAGACTGGGTGTGTGGCATGAGCCTGTAATTCCAGCACTTGGGAAGCTGATAACAAGAGGATCACTATGAGTCTGACCTATGGAGTAAGACCCTGTAGACACTGTGTTAAATACATTAAAAAGGAAAAAAAAGAAATTACCTATAGTTTTACACTATCCAACTACCTTTAACTTGAAGACTGAGAGGTATTTTCCCAAGGTTTTGCTTCTAGCCATTTATTAAGTTACCAGCAGTGAGTTGATCTCCAACATTCAAATGCTGATCATAAATACTATTGTAAAGGACCACTTACTTTGACTTCCATTGCGCATCCACAACCCCTAAGTGCCCAGAATCTACCTCAGAGGGAAGGTCTAGGTCCCAGATGGCTCTACATTTTCCAATGCCTTAAAGCCCCTGTCAGTAAGACAAGGACCCCTGGAAGAAGCGCATGGAGCCCTCTACATTCACTGAGCCTTGTTTACGAGGAAGCAGATCAGTCTTCCAAGCCAATCAGAGTGCTACTGTGGCCACAGATGCTATGTGATGTCCCCAGCACATCCTAGATAAACATTAGGTTTTGGATATATCTGGGGTGTTGCATGGAATGATGCGACTGATGGATGAGGTGAGTCATTCATCAACAAACAAAAGCAATCGTTTTTCTTTCTTGGGTAATGTAGGCTGCAGGCATCCTGGCTAGCAAATCAATCCTACGGAACCCACATCCTCAGAGACAAGGCTCCGGGAGGAAACAAGGCCAATCTGTGTGCAACCCTTACGTTATGTCTATTTTAGAAGTTGACTTTGGCAGGGGTGCTGACCGCTCACACAATATATCTACTCCTAGAAAGATAAGGAGCAAAAAGAAGTCAAATAGTAAATTTTCTTTAAATTCTTGGAAGCAAACACCTTGGCTTAAAAACAGGCTTATAATATTTGCTTCAGTGACAACAAATCAGTTTGGAACACATTACCAAGAAAAATATTGAAGGTATACATAATTTATCTATAAAGCACCTGTATGCTCAAGTGTCTCCTGACTGGCAAATGCTAAGGAACATAAATCTCTAGGTTATATTCTATCAGAGGCAAAGCATTTCTACAGCTATTAGAATATACCTAAGCAATGAAGAAAAGAATAGTCTTTTAAAGAGTCCACTGTGAAGAGATGCTCAGAGGATTGGAAGAGCAGACGCCCATGGAGTCAGTACAGACAAAATGAACTGAGAAGCAGTCTAAGTCATCCGGTAAGAAGAAGTCCTACCTGCAGAATAATTAGAAATGCTCCAATCTATCTCTGACTTTCACCTTAGGAGTAATGAGCAAACACAAAGAGTAGCTGCAAAGGACTCCCACACCCCTTT
The DNA here is from genome assembly GCA_004027915.1 of Capromys pilorides. Taxonomy (NCBI): domain Eukaryota; kingdom Metazoa; phylum Chordata; class Mammalia; order Rodentia; family Capromyidae; genus Capromys; species Capromys pilorides. Next base: position 8,977 of record PVKN010005753.1, on the reverse strand, counting down.
CTAGTGTCTACTTCTGTTCTGCCCCAGAACACCTTAAAACTCCTCCATGAGACTTTGTCCTACCCTCTAGACTAAAATGAAAAATTAAATTGTACAAAAGCTTATAAATAAACTTGTTATTGAGGCGGAACAATACATTTTTAGATTAGTAATGTGAATTTTTTCATGCTAAGGAATCATGTAACTGGGTCACCAAATTAAAAAAAAAAAAAAGACACAGCTGTAATAGAAACCATTTCTGGGGAGAAAAAGGCCCTGACTAATCATAAAGTGATGCAAATTAAAAAGGAAATACTTAAATTGTATTTTTACCCAGCTTAGCAGTCAGATGTTAGGAAATGCCCTGGATTTTTATAAATATTTCCTGCTGTTAATAGCAAAATGGCTCAAATGCTTCAGAAACAATGGACAGACTTCAAAACATTTTTGTTTTTCTATGTACGCTTCTTAATTACAATTGCTCCATTCCAGTTGCAATAAGAGGTCTAATTGTCAAGGCTTTAAAGCTAAGATGTTTACTCTGAGCTGCCACTTGGAATTATTTTTGTGAAAACTACTAAGAAGTGGGAGTCTGGGAATGCTGAGAGAACTTCAAATGAGAGGCTGGAAAAAGGAGGTGATGAAGGTCTTAGCATATTTTCAGTTTGTTTCACTTACAATCTGTGGGAGGACCCAGGCAGTTATGGGCCTCAGGACAGAACTTAGGGAGCTTGGCAGGACCCCCCCCACCCACCACTCGTTAAAGCCCAGCCTGTGATGAGCTGGTCCCTGGGGAAGAAGGTGGTGACAGCAGCAGCAGCGTCTAGCAGGAGGAGGACAAACTCTGGCAACTTTGGAACGGTCCCCTGGGGCCTTTCCTTCAGAAGTGAAGATGTGGGCATCTGTTTGACCACAGGTGAGGGGGCAATTGAGAGGGAAGCCTTCAAACTGTCAACTAGGCCAGGCCAAAGGAGACCAGGCACCCAGAAGTACATGCAGACTGCGCAGAGGCAGAGGAGGGAGCAGTTAGTTGGCCTCACCCCACCACAGGCCACTTGCTGTCCCTGGGAACTCCCTGGGAGACAGGCAACATTAGAGATAGAATTCAGACCAAGTCATGGAGGCTTGTGCCAGGTTTTGCACTGGGTGACTGCTTGGTCCTTTCCCCAAAATAGCTCCTGGGACTTGTGAAAAATGTTTTCTTCCTCCTTATGAACCTCCACCACGGAGACATGATGGTCAGAGCTAGGGTGGATTTGCTCAACGTCCTTATCACTGCTTCATGGTATTTGTTCTCTGGCTTGGGCCCTGTTGTGAGAGATGGGGAGAGATTACACGTTCCCAGGAGTGGATCCTTGAAAGCTCCATCCTGGGACCCTCAGAGGCCTGCTGGGGAGAACACAGGCAGAGGAATAGTACCAGGATGTTAGGGTTCTATTCAACAAGAAGATAACTTTCTGAAAATAGATTTTTTTTTCTTTTTCTCTTTTTTCTTTCTTTTCCTTTTTTGTGGTACCAGGGATCAAACTCAGGTCCTGGTACTTGCTAGGCAAGCTCTTATTCTGCGGAGCTATCACCCCAGCCCTAAAAGTTTTTTTTTTTTTTTTTAATTGCTAAATCCAGCCATCTTCTACTTAGAAGTTAGGTAAAAAGTAAAATATTCCAGTCAAATTCTGAAACATAACTACCTATGGTTTTCTTGTGGGAATATTTGCCCACTAGTAACACTGGCACCAGAGTGGTTGGCATTTCCTTTCACTTTTCTGGAGGGGAAATGTGTGGAATTCTAAGCCAAGATGAGTGAAAGCTACATGACTCCTTCATTTGCCCCATGTCAACCACATCCTGTTGGTTACAGAGGAAGAAAGAAATAGGGATGTCTCCAGGATCCTGGAAATACTAGAGCAGATTGAATTGCACCCATGTTCACATGCTGAAATTATAAGTCCCATTACTCTGAATATCACCTGATTTGGATATAGGGTCTAGGATGGTGGCAGGGGAAAATTAGGTAAGATTTGGTCATACTTGAATAGGGTAGCCCCCACTCTGGTGTGACTGGAGTTCTTCTATAAAGGAACAGTGCACAAGAGACAGAGATGAAGATAGGGGAAAACAATGTGAAGACACAGAGAAGGGTGGCCACCAAGAGCTAGGAGATACTCGATGCTCATGAATGTTAGAAGCCTTAGGACAGTCTCTAAGACAGAAACAGCCCTTCCAATAATAATAAAGCCTGATTTCAGACTTTTGGTCTCCAGAGCTGTGATTCAGTGAGCGAAGTTTAAGTCTCTAGCCTACGGTCCTTCCTTACAGTAGCCTCAGGACACTCATACATCACACATGACTTTCATGGGCCCTAAGCACTTTTGCTTTTGTGTGCTCTTTCCTCCATGAAAAACATTCAAAATTACCTCACAACTCTATTGGCATAAAGACACTTTAAAACCCAAGTAAATCAGAATAATTTTTATCTTCTGATTTTAAAAGAAATGAAAACACTGGGCCACAAAAGGTTTTCTGGGTGCTAGGCAGCATCTCATAGAAAATTCTGCCCTGTAGAAAGTCACTGAAACCCTCAGGCTCAAGTACCTCCTTGGGCTTCTTCTGCCTCAATGCCCTATTTAAAGTATCTATGGCTGGGGAGACAGCTCAGCAGTCTAAGCACCTGCCTGTCAAGCACAAGGACCAGTTCAGTCCTCAACACTACATGCCATGCCAGTCCTGGAACCCCAGGCACACTGTTTTGGCCTCCAAAATCAGGCTGGTGTTCTGTAATCCCAGTGCTGAGGAGGCTGAAAAAGAAGGATCACTACAAGTCCTAGCTGCATAGCAAGACCTTGTACCAAATTAATTAATTACTTAATTTAAAAATTTTAAAAATAAAGATAAAAAGTAAAGTGTCCATTGTTGTCTAATGACCGACTCACCCTGTCCCTGGCTGAGCACACTGAAGCAGAAAGATTCTATGTCACTGATCTTTGTAGTCTCAGCATATACTGGCATGGAGTAGGTGCTCAGTAAATAACTACTGAACCAACTTGAACTGTTCAGATAGGAATCCAGGACTACTCAAGGTCATTGCTGAACCAAGAATCATAAAAGCAGGAAGTGCTGGCAAGAGCAGAGCCTTCACTGCTGGAACCTCAGCTCCTAGTAGCAGGGTGAGAATCTGGCAGTTCAGCCCAGGAAAGCTTCAGAAACTAAAATAAAATGATTATTTTATGACCATCCATTTTGTTTCCTTTCTTTTTTTCCTCTTTCTCCCGATCTTTCAATTTTGTTTTTTACCCTCCCAGGTTCCCAGGGATTACCTTTCATCCATTACTTGCTTTCTTCACATCACATAAGGGTTTCTGAAATTCCTACTTCTCCACTCAGCCTGTGTGACCACAGATGTCACTACTGCAGACTCAACCTCATTCACAGCTCAGGGCAAGTTTACGCACTGAGCTGCTTTCACCTCAGGACAGTTTTTCCTTTCACTCTTAACCACTCTTTGTCTACACCATATCTCAGCATGAAGAAAGTTCTCTTTTCCAGAACCACACCGATGTACAAGTAAACCTTCTTTAGCCATTTTTCTCACCACTTAAACAATTTAAAAACTATCCCATTGAACACAGGAGAGAGGTGAAGAAGCACAAGCATGTGCAGGATGACCAGGAAGACGTGGCTTTTCATTCTGTACTAGGGCATCACAAGACCTTAGAAGAACATTCCTCACAAAGCATTCAAACAAATGCTAAAAGTGTCACAAAATTGGAAGGTTCTAAGCGCTTATATTTTGGAGACCCAGGGTTAAGCCAGTTTGTATATAAGACTTTTCAGGGATTTTAAAGTGCTTGCACTCAATATCTCTACACAGCAAGCAGAATACCCAGCATTTCATAGATTGTTTTGCCATAGGATCATCCCATGGTAGAATGGAGTAGAGATACAGGATATAAATCAAGGTTTAAACGTTCAAAAAAATAGTCTAGGAGACACTACTATAGCAATGAACTGATGAGTTTTGAAGGAGAGGCACCTACGTGCATAAAAGTTATTTGTGGAAGGACTATTCACCATTAGCTGAAGCAGTTGACGGAGGGTCTTTAAAATAGTATGATTTGTATTGCAGTGCAAATCCCAGCCAAATAAGACTTGTTTAAGCTAAAGAGGAAAGGACGGGAGAAGAGGATTTGGGGCTGGGAAAAATACTCCAACAAAGAACAAATTACAAGCTGCCTCTGAAGACATCAGAAGGCTGGTACAGAAAGTGTGCAGACACCAAAAGACCCCAGAAGAGAGGGAGAAGTGGGTAGGAAGGAGACTTAGAATTCAACAATGACTCAGACCTCATCACTTTGGATGCATGGTAAATAAGAACTTAAAGTTAAGGCAAAGTCACAGACTTCAGTTGGTAGAAGAGGCTAAGTCAGTTAGCCTCCAGCTACTAAGTAGGCTGCCCTGTCTGCTTGTCAGGGAGGGAAAGGGGCACCGAGAAGCAGGGCTGAGAATGTGACATACAGGGGTGAAGCCAATGTAATACTGAGGCTAGAGCCATCAGTTTGTTAGAAAACTCCAACTCACACATGCTGCTTCTGGCTTTGGGCAAGTGATTCAATCCCCATAGACTCTATGTCCTATTTGTAAAATAAGAGGAAGTGACAAGAGCATGAGGTGCTCCCACGCTAACATCCTGGTGGTGCATGATGTTGTGAAATTTCCCTCACATCTGCGTGGAGCCAAGCAGGGCTGGAGCCAAGGGGGCATTCTGAGGTCAAACACCACACTCTACTCACCCACTGTCAGTTTAGCATGTGAGTCATTGGTTGCTCTCCAAGCCTCTTTCCAAAGAGAGATCACCCAGCCTCAACTGCTAGGCAGCTCCGCACACAGCTGCCTATGTCACTGAGGCAAGGGCTGGTGATCTCCTTTGTGACCACTGAGTACAAGTTCTGAGAGAATCATGGGATCATTTAACAGGGGGAATGGGAAGTCAGAGGAATTTTACGAGTGTCTTTCCCCTTTCAAAATCAAACGAGATAATAACCATGCTGTCTGAATCTTAAATGGTAGAATCAACGAGGTTCATGTTTTCTAATTCCCTAGCTACTTCCTGAACAACTGAGGTTCAATTAACAATTCCTGAGTGTGTAAAATTAAGAAATTAGGAATAGCTTCATAGAACTTCAGAGTGCATTGAATGGCATAGGTTATGTAAAACACAAAACTCGTGTCTGGCCCAGGGAGACAAGTCAATAAACGTTCACTGCTTTGGAATCTATGTGTTGTACTCAAACCTAATGATTTCCCAGGATGTATGTGCAATGTGCTGACCCCTCTGACTGACACCATGTGTCATATGCCTAACACTTTTCCCTGTCTGCCTGTGGTACTCAGCTCCAGTTGCTCTAATGTTACATTAAAGGATTGGCATCTTCCACTTCCTTTGAATTAGAGCCAACACCATCACTTTAGCTAAAATATTAGAATAATTTTATTTTCCACTATTAACATGATTATTACCACTCTGAAATATGATTTCCTTTCATTTTAAGAGAAGTAATGCCCAATATGTGATAACAGATGAAGTAATAATAACCCTGGTTGTTTTATAAAACCATTTCTGATCAACTGCTTAAGGAACCAGTGTGATGCTCAACCATAGCATGGTATATCTGCTTCACTTCCAACTTCTGGCTAACTTGTTACTAAGAAAATGCGTTAGGTAACATGAGTCAGATAAGTAACATGTATAGTTATTTTAATGAACTATGCTGTCAATACATAGATTTATGCATGTTTCAAAATTTTGTACTTGGCAAAAATGTAAGTACAGCTCATTTTATAATAAATGATTTTGAAAGTAAGACATAGAATCACTCACTCATTCATTCACTCAAATATGTTAATTAGGTACCTACTAAGTCTAGCCATAAGATATTATACATGAGTCCAGTCAAGGAGGGGCACCAGATATGCAAACAAATTCTTACACACATATTTGTCACACAATGTCAGAGCTCACTCTAGAAAGAAGGCTCCCAAGCCTGCAGAAGAGCAGAACTGGAACCAGAGGTGTATACCTGTGATTAAGGACTCACCTGACAGACAGGCAGGGAGAGATCATCTTGTAACAGAAAGCCATTCAAAGACCAGAAATTTCCCATGAAAATATGCCCCAAGATGTCAGAGAGCAGTTTGATTCTGCATGCTAGAATTTAAGGTCCAAGGAGAGGCAGGGAAAGTGATGGACAGCAGCTCAAGAGCAACTGCCAGACCTTAGAAAATCTCAGCATCACACTAGGAGGTGGGCTTCATGCTGAAGGCAATGCAAAATTTCTGGTGGGTTTTAACTGGGGGGAATGCCACAGTTCAATGTTTAAAAATCACTATATTTGTCTGTTTTCCATTTTCCATTTTTCTAATAAAATACCTGAGCACTTTCTGATGAAAAAATGTTTATTGAGCTCACCATTTTAAATCCAAGTTACATGGCTGCACATGAATGTCCCTCTGATTATCTCATATCATGGTAGGTGGCATAGCTGGGATGCATGTCATAACAAGAGATCACAGAGTGAGACAGGAAGCCAGAAACCTCTCATGAGAACCAGACAAGGCCCCATAAGAACTATGACAGCTAATTCTGAGGATAGTACCCAACTCTCCAATCACTTACTCTAAGATCACCTCTTGAAAGTTCCACATCAATTCCCAATATCAAGCTTGGGACCAAGCTTTCAACATAAGAGACCTTGGGTGTCAGAAATATCTGAATTTTATTTAAATACAGGCTCATGGGCCCACTTACTGAGATCTTGATGCCATGAATCATCATCAAAGAATCCAGGAATCTGTGTGTTCAGCAAGCGCCCCAGTGTTTCCATACCACCAAATTCACCTTAGAAGCCCTGAGAAAGTACCTTCTGCTGAGGCAAAGGGGAGCTTTTAAAAACAGTAGTATACTAGTAATAAAAGTTGTGGGGTCAGTGCCTTGTCCCCCTAGAAAAAAAGTATTAGTTTAATCTCCTAAGTCACTTCAATTTTGTAGCAGTTTTATATCAATGTTCTCAATAAAACCAGTAATTCTCATACCTAGAATAACCCGGGTTTTAAAAAAACACATCTACAACTTCTTGCTTCCTCCCTGCCTCCTGAATAGAGCTCCCAGAGGTAGAACACAAATACAGGAGTTTTCTAAAATTTTCTTAGAGTCTTAGGTTCAGCCAGGTGTGCAAACAACTCTAACCCAATGTTAGTTCTTAATATTCCATGAATTCAGTAAGCATCTGCACGAGGAATTGTGCTAGAGCTGCCAAAATAATGTCTTAATAAAACTACTTGTCAAAGAAAATGTTTAAGATTCCTTGATGTCAGCAGAGCCTGTAATAGAAACTTTAGTCCAACTGTGGGGTTTCAGAGTAAATATTGTTACACTGATGTACAATTTTAGCTGGCCTGATTAATTATGCAGTTGAAGCACTTCAATGATCATGGGTGAATTGATGTAACCTTCAGTTCTCTATTACCATGAAATTCAACTGCCTCTTCCAATAAATCAGAGAGGACTTGCCACTGTTGTTGTAGCACCAAGGGAGCCCAGGATGAATGAGCTCGTAGCTCTAAAATAGAAAAGTTAGATGAGCATCTATTTAAATCAGTGCCAAAGAAGAGACTGGCTAGTTGGGATTATTAATAAAATGAGTTGCTCACTAAGTAACATAAGTGGCTGGTAATCACTATCATTTTAAAAGTCCCATTTCCTCAGAGATAGAGTTGACAAATACTTGCAAAAGGTGTGTGTGTGAGGAGGTGTCACGTCTCTAACATTTTCTTCTTTCCTGCTAGCAGTGGGGATCATTGTCCAATACTAGCAATGGCCTGTGTCCCAGGAAGAATAACGAGAAGTAGGGGAGCACATGGCTGGTTAGCATCCAAGATCTAGAATTTCTTCTTGTGATAGCCCAAAGAGGTACTCTCAGCTTCCCACAAAAGAGAACCTCTGTTTACAGAAACTTCGGTAGAAGTCCCAGTGTCTACATAACAATATTCAGACTATTCAGAAAGGCAGCCAAAGGCATTTCTCACCCAGCCTTCATTCCCTGTATCTCCTCCTATCCACCCTTCCTACCCTCATTTCCTCACACCCATACATGCCCTCCATTCCATAAACATTAGCTTTTTACTTTCAACACCTTGGAGTCTTTTTCTGCAGGTGCTGAAGCCTCCAAGGAAGTGTTCCTTCTGCTCCCTTCTCAACTGATAAATGCTTCTTTCTCTTTCCAAACTCAGCTCAAACAGTATTGCCCCTTTTCAACCATTCTTCAGACCAAATTTTCTGTTCAAGGAGATTATGGGGCCAAAGAGGAAAGGGAGCAACAATGTATAGTGGGCCTAAGGAGAGTCACCTAGAGAGAAAACATTCTCTCAGGCTTTCACAGAGAACAAACTGATCAAGCAATGGCCATGACTCATCCAGATGGCTGACACTGACAAAAATCTACAAAATGCTGTACACAGTTTTAAGGTTAACCCTGAAGGGATTTGACTGACCTTGTCACATACAAAAGTTACATGTGTTTTTATACAGGTCTTGCTTTAATTTGTCCTTAACCACTCAGTAGAAAAGCATAGCCACTAGGCATAAAAAGTAAAGCCAGATTACTATGCTGAGCTTTAAAAGGCTCAAGTCAAAAGCCTCCATCATTGCCAGTTCTGCCAATAACCCATTACCATTAGGAATATTGGACTATGTATAAAACTACTTTCTGTAGTTCAATGAGAAGAAATATTTTTACCAATAGTGTTTAGAAAAGTTATCATGTCTACATCTTGTACTCAGAACAACTACTATGAAGACAACAATGTGCATTGTATTAATAAAAAAATTAAAAATAAATAAAAATTTAAAATTGAAATTCTAAAACATAATAATTTATCCTAATATAAAAAAAGAAAATAAAAAAGAACAGTATTGCCCCAATGAAGCTGTTCTGGCTTCCTCCAA
>PVKN010005752.1:0-30054 GCA_004027915.1 Capromys pilorides | reverse complement strand
AGCCAAGATTTAATTTTTTAGACCTTGGGAGACTTCATTTAAATACAAAGTAGAAAAAAAAAATCTTCTATCAGACCATAGATTTGTTGTTATTGTTGTTCTTCTAAAACATACACTCTGGCCTGGCTGGAGTGTATGGGAGAGAGGAGGTTATAGATGCCCTGACCTTTCCATAGTGGCCTGAGATCCCACAAAAAGGTTTTCTGTCAAGTTTTCAAGATAGACCTCACCCAGGATGTCTGATACAGAGCCTCCTCCTGATAGGAAGCGAGGCACGGGGTTAGGGTCTGACCTTGGGTGGCCTTGCTGGGGTCCTTCATTTTTACCCAGAGTTCCTTGACCCTCCCCCTTCTCACTCTCATCCTAGTACTTCCCTTTGTCCCCTTCCACTGCCAGCCACTTCTCCTGCCTTTTATTTAACTTCTACTATGTGTACCGGCCACTGTGTGGCAAGCCTGCTGTTAGCCAGTGTCATTGAGCAGCTCAGAGGACCAATGACACATCTCTGCCAAGTCCACATTTAGTGGCATCGTGTTGCTATGGTAAAAGAGGTTAGGCCATCTGTAATGCCAGGGCTGATTGTTAGACATTTATTGGCACAATAGCGCTGGTATGAACTTCTGAATAATAGTCGCATTCCAAAGAGGCCTCCTTCTAGAGAAGAAAAACACCGAGGACCCAAAGAAATGGACCACGGATGATCAGGTAGGAGACCGATCATGAGATGAGTGTCACCAAGACAAAACGGTCACTGCTTAGCATTTTTTGGATAGAAAGATTTGTGAAAGTGACCCTGTCCAATCCTCTCATGGGAGAAGCAAAACGAAGTCCAAAGAGGTGACACAACTCGCTGGCAGCACGGCTCACATCTCCCTCTCTTACACTTTGTGTGGTCTCATAAGCTGATACCTTCTCCGGAGCCTGCTCCCAGGAGCTGGAGGTGGACGGGCAGCAGAGATGACAAAGAAGGTGCCTGGAGCACTTCTTGTCCCTTTGCCACTCTTCCAGAAAAGGACTGGGGGTGGGGGGAGTGTCTCACAGTGCTTAGCCAACAACTGACTGGAGTCAGGTGAACGAGCCAGGGGGACAGTGTCGGGATGACCTGGGTGGAGTGCTGCTTGGCTGAAACAAGGTGTGGCGAGCTCACCCAGCTCTTCCATTCCCTGGCAACCAGCACTTAAGGACCAGGATGCAGGGACAGGCTGCTTGGGCCTGTTGCTCATCCTAGTCTTCCCAGGAAAGGGTTACTTGGGGCCAGAAGGCAGTAGAGGTCTCCACAGCTCCGGTGCGGGTCACAGATTGAAGGACAGAAAGGAGCAAGGAAACTCCAGGCTCTTACGTCACAGGGCCCACTGCTGAGTACTGAGGTGGAGGAAGCTTACATGGAATAAAGGCCTAAAGGGGGAAGACTTGGGGAGAAGGGCACAGGCAGGAAGAGGGACCAATGGAGAGAGGAGGGGGCCAAAGGGAGAGACCGTTCGCTCTGACCAGAAGGAGGCAAGGCAAGGAAAGAGAGCTACCAAGACAGAGTAAAGAGGGGTGGAGTGAGCCTGAGCCGACTGAGGTAAGTCCAGGGGACAGGAGGCCTGGGAGTGAGGAAGACTCTTCCCAGGAGGCCTATGCCACCAGGACCTCGGCTGAGAGCCCCTCCGGTGGCGCAGGTGACCTTATGCCCTGCTGGGTCCACCTGCACATCAGGCCACTGCTGACCCAGCGGTACATGTACAAACCCAGGCAGGAGGTATCCTACTGCAGGCACCGAGTCGCGAGCAGCCCTGGGACTGGCTGCCCCATGCGCCTTGCACAGTCGCAGTCATGGTGACCAAGTACGGCCCCATCCCAGCCCCCAGCTTTCCTTGCTCTGCAGCAGCCTCTGTGCCCCTCTGTATGGCAGAACACACTCCCTTCTGTCAGGGGGCAGGAGGCGCAGTGACCTGAAAAGCAGGCCTGGCTTTTTCTGCCCAGCTGTGTGTCCCTGGGGTGAATTAATTCCACTCTGGAAACAGAGAGGGCAGGGGGAGGGTGGCCTCTGAAGTTGCTCCTGGGCTTCCCCTTGGCACCAGAGCCCTTTCCAGCAGGATGACAAGTGAAGGACCAGCTGCAGGTGGCTTGCCCTGCCTGCTCTCTAGCATTCAGGAGCCAAGGACAATTCTGTATGTGTCTGAGGGCAAAATGTGAGCGGAGATGAAGAGAAAGGGGCTCTGGAGGACAGAGGCAGTGGCCCCTGGGGAGAGGAGAGAGGGACTCGGGTTGGGCAGACCTGGGTGTGGAGCTGCTTCAGTCCCTTCATCATAGGGCACAGGGTGACCTCGGTGTGAGACTCACCTCTTTAAGACAGGGGCAGTGCGACACTTTACCCCTTAGCTGTGAGGAGATAGAAAGAAGGAACACTTAGCTAGATACTAGACTCCCCACAGACGCTGCTCCTGGTGGCTGCTCAGTAAGTGTATGGCTCCCCTCTGGCACCTACCCGCCAGCCTTCCTGCAACCTAGATGGCCCAGACACCAAGGGGGTCTCCAGGAGAGGCAGGAGGTCCAGGGCAAAAGCTCCTAGCAAAGCCACTGCTTAGTGGTTCTGGGAAGTGAGTGCCTGCCTTAGAGAATCAGAGCAAGGGCAGGGGAAAGCGTGCCATAAGGTCAGACCAAGAAGCAACCATGACCATGACCATGACTATGACCATCGGCTCCCAAAAATTCACTCAGGCTGGGAATTGTGCTCTGTGCCGTATGTTCTAGACCACAAACCTAAAGGGAAAAGTCTTCTTGAACTTGATCTCAGCCCCCACAAGCGCTCTAGCTCCACAATCGGACCCCTGTTCTGGCACAAAGGTCCGAACGTTAACATCTTGGGCTCGCCCATCACCCTGGTTTCCTGTGGGCATCTAGCTGGGCCCTGAGTCTCTGCTGTCCTCACAGGCCTCACAGTGCCCCATTCACCCCCCCAGGCTGTGTGAGTGGGCTCCCTTCTGGCTGGCCCTTCTGCACCCTGCTGCCTGCTCTGTGCTGTACTCCCTGAACTAATTACACATTTCATTTTGAGAATAATTGGCCAGTGGCTAAAAGCACCTTCTTCAGTTCCTATAGAATAGTGTATAAATTCCATGATTTCAAAGCCTATTCTTAATTTGTCTTTTGGGACCTATTTCCCAGATCCCATGCGCCAAACAGGCCTGGGAAATTCTCAGCTAGAGATGTTTGATCCTCACCCCACCTCAGCTTGCAAAGATTCCTTCCTTGCCTTTCTGGGAGATGCCTGGACCACCCTTCATCAGAAGACCTGGCTCAGCTCCAGCTGCCCCCACTCTGGCTGGCAGGATGTTTTGGCCAGGGTGCTGAGTAGACCTGGGCAAGCTGATCCATCTTTTCTGGGCTTTGGTTTCTTCATTTGCACAACCAGGGGACAGGCCTGAGTTGCAGACCCAGGGTACACGTCCAGGTTGGCATCAACCATGAGCTTTCAAAGAACATGGATTCCCAGGTCCCACCCCAGACCTGCTGAGTCCGGAGCTCCAGGGTAGGGCCCAGGAATCTGGTTGGGAACACTCCCTGGTGGTTCAGCAGTGTCACCAAGGTCAGCAATATTGGACTCAAGAACACAAGACATGAATTGGTCCATTGTTGATGGCTTTTGTGGACTCCAAAGCTGAAGATGACAAAGGACTATGCTTTTTATAGTCTTAAGAGTCCAAGGAATTTTCTTTTTTAAAATGTATTTAGTAAAGAACCTACAGGGTCTCATTACACAGATCAAACTCATAGTGATCTTCCTATTCCTAAGCACTGGGATTACAGGTAGAAGCCACGATGCCCAGTCTCAGTTGCCATTTCAGTATGGTGGTGGGGAGGGAGCGGGGCTGGCATGCTGAGGATCGAATCCCCAGCCCCTGTGTCTCTCTAAACAGGTGCTTTAATCTGCTGAGCTATCTGGCCAGCCCCAAAGTATTTCCTTGACGTCATCTGTGATGTGATCGGTAGATATTCTTACTCCCACTGTTTACACACAGGCTCAGGGAGACATCCGGGATGACGGCGACGGTGCCTACCTTACAAGACAGTCATGGCCATTGCTCGGTAGGCTCTCCTAGTTATCAGCAGATGGTCCAGGCCCCTGGGTAGCCAGGTTCACCTCTTCCTCAGAACCAGAGCTGCCCTCCACGAAGCTTAACCTTCCATAGAGTGGATCTAGGGTTCTGGGTTTTGTGTTGCAGACGGTTTCCTGTGAAGACTAGTGCTTGTCTTTGGTTGAGCCTGATGCCAGAAGACTTCTGGGAGACTGGAGACGGTGATCCCAGAGGGATCTGTAGTTCCATCTCAACTCATGCATCTATTGCTTGGCCTAAATTAAGCGTGTCTCACTACATCTTCCCTTCCCTGTAAATCCCCTGCATGACCATAAGCCAGGGGAGGGGTTTAAATCAGTGTTGGCAAGACCATGGATTAATTGAAACCTTTGTATGTGGCTAGTGGGAATATCAAATAATACAGCCACTTTGGAGAACAGTCTGGATGTTCCTTAATAGCTAAACACTGTTATCACATGACCTAGAAATTCTACTCCTAGGCGTACACTCAAGAGCGTTGAAAACATACACCCACAACAAAATTTGTATATTTATAGCAGCATCAGTCATAACAGGCAAAGGTGAAAACAATCAAAATGTCCATCAGCAGATGAACAAATACACGATAAGTGATATATCCGTCCAATGGAATATGATTGGGGTGAGAAGGAATGGCAGTCTGATATAGAAGGACCTTGAGAACACTATGCTAAGTGGAAGAATCCAGGCATAAAAGAACATATGCATGAGGTCAAAAATTCCATCCATGTGAATGTCCAAAATAGGCAAATCTACTGAGACAGACTGGAAGGAGGGAGTGTCAGCGGAAGGGTAAGAAGCTTATCTCTGGTGATGGCCACACACGTCTGTCAGTCAAAAGCCATTGAATTAAATGGTTAAAATGACCATACATTTTAGCCATACAACAAGTACTGATCTTCACAGGAAACTATCTGCAATGCAGAACCCAGAACCCTAGATGCACTCTATGGAAGGTTAAGCTTAGTGGAGGGCAGCTCTGGTTCTGAAGAAGAAGTAAACCTGGCTACATAAAAATACCACAGAAAATAACAGAGAACATCCAAGTGGAACTGGGGGATGCAGTCATGTTTTGGAAACTCCCACAACTTTCCCTGTGACCCTGGAAAAGTCACTTCCTTCTATGAGCCCCTATTGGTCTACCCATAGGACAGGAGTGATTAATTCTCGTCTCCAAGGAATGTTGTGAGAAATTAGGAAGGAAAGTATGTTAGAAAGGAGAACAGGAACAGAGGCATTATTTAAATGGGCGAGATTTAGTGTTTCATTGTCACTGCTCTGGGGAGCTGCAGCTTCCTTGAATTATGGGCTCAGAGTCCCGCAGAATGTTAAGTCGGAAGGGACCTCAGTGATCAATGCAGAACACAGCCAGGACAGCCCTGCACACACTTGGGTGCGGGCACCTCACCTGCCTCCATTTCTCATTGACAAATGTTTATTGGCAGCATGAATAATACTGAACTAATAACTGAGGAACAGTGGGTAGGAACAGCAGTGCCTTACTGTGGGGGCCCTGGTGGGGCCACCTGGAAGAGCATTTGTCCTCAACTCTCCCCCAGGATATAAAATATAGAATCAGTTGCTACAGTCTCCCCAGACAGAAAGCCCCCAGCTCACATTTGCTGCCCCGTCACCGTTTCAGGTGTCCAGATGTGGCAGCTGCCAACACTGTCTCTCTTTCCAAACCCTAAGTGCACAGCCCAAGGCTAAGCCATGGCTGAGGGCCTCTTAGCCCCACTGCTGGGCATGGCTCCAGCTCACACACAGGCTTGCAGCCCAGCTGCCATCTTGATGCCCTACTGCTGGGGTCCATTTGCAAGGGGAACCCCACAAACATGCACAGGGGTCCAGTTGTACCCACGTCCAGGTTCAGGTGGTGCAAGCAGAAAAGGGCTCTGCATTCTGAGGTGTAATGGTTGTACCGCTTATAAATAGCTCCCAGGCAGAGATTTTACAGATGTTATTTTTCAATACTTACAGCAATCTATGTATACTATCATCTTTATTTAATAGATAAGGAAGCTGAGACTTACAAGGGTTAGTATCTTGCCCAAATCACATAAGTGGAATTAGCTGTGATAGGGCTTGAAATGAGTCCTGCCTGGTGAAAAGCCAGCAGAAAGGAGCAGCTCACATTCCTGACTCTTCACGACTTCCTCCTAGATTCTCAGTGCCACAAAGCCAAGGGACACCCAGGTACCCTGGAAATCACACAGGAAGCTGGTAAACCCCATCTAACCTGAGGGGACATATGTGGGTCGTAGGCTGTGGCACTGGTGGCAGTGGCACCTGCAGGCCACTCAGCCTTCTTGTTCTCCTAGGTCTAGCAGCAGCCAGTGCCTGAAAGCAAGCCTCCTGCATTGCATTTCTCCATCCCTATGTCAAATCTGTGCCTTCCTTCCTGACCGTCAAAAACACTTGGCAGTGTCAAAGGGGATTTGCCTTCCTAGGACTTCAGGACCATGGGAACCCACTGGCTCCCGAAAGAAGAAACTGGAAAGTGACTGGACAGAGAAAGTCTTGACGGGCCTTCGATACTCTGGAACATAAGAACATCAGGGGGAAGGGAAATGGAAATGAAGCCCCACCTCCAGATCACCTTCCCTGCCTGGTAAATGAATGAGACTCGTTTAAAATTTAGTACCAGGAGTACTCTCCTAGTGTCTCTCCTGCCATGAGTCCTTTTGTCAAACACCCATATAACAATCATATTTCCATTTTTGCCTTTGCTGCCAAAAAGCCCAGCCATGAATTTAATGCTCAGTGTCAGAGACCTACTAATCCTGGGTTGCTGGCAAAGCAATCTCCTCCTCATCTTGTCCTTCTGTCTATATGGGGACCTACTTTTCTGACTTTATTTGCAACTATTAACTGTTCCAATTCTTCTTCTTCTTTTTTTTTTTTTTCTTTTTTTGCAAAAGTGGGTAGAACACAGAGATGATGCTGGATCACAGAGGGAGATTTTTAATGTCAAGAGGAACTGGGATTGTTAACCCTTTTAACCCTGATATTCTGGGACTGCAATCAGTAAACGGCCGCCTGTACCATTGTTCTCCACAAAAGCTGAGCCTCTCCACTGCCAGCTGGAAAAGGGCATCCTGCTCCTGGGATGTCAAGGAGTGACTGACTCTGCTACCGCCCTGGCACAGCACAATGAGCATGGACTGCTCCTGCTTGCCACCGTCGCCTTGCTGCCCTGAAGCTGGGCTTGGTCACGGGATGCCAGCTGGCACAGAAGCACCTGAGCTGCCTACTCAGGAACAATGGCCTGTCCGCCATGCAACTGCCTGCCAATTGATAACAAAGCCTGTGCAGTGACTGTAGATCCAGGAGGCATAGCACACAATGCAAGGCTCTGTTGAGGATCCATTTTTTAAGCACATAAGAGTTGCTATGGCATCCCTTCTGCAGCCCCAAGTCCTTAGAGCTTATGCTATGCGCTTCCCACGGTGCAGTATCCGGCACGCGAGCTGGTGCAGTGCACCCATACCATGCTCGCATTGAGGTGATCCCCTGCTCTTATTCTGATGTCCAAGAGGCTCTCCGGCCCCACCTCTATGGGGTAGTGACACAAAAAGATCCTCATTTTATAGACTGGAAAGCAGAAACATAAGAGAAGCTAGCACTTGTCCAAAGGATTGCTGCCAGGCCCACCAGAGCAAGAACAAACCCCTACCCCTGAAGAGGTGGGCTCACTTGTAACGAGGTGTAGGCAGGGCCTAATGCTTCTTATTGGAGCAACAGCTGGTTATCATAAAGATCAGGCCTTAGCATCTCTTCAGCCTCCTAGAATCACTGCTTTCTCATCTTGCTCCCCCTTCCTTTCTGTCTCCTTCCTGATATAGGAAATGGTCCAACTGCATGAACAGTTCCTGCTTCAGAGTTGAGTCCCCTGCAAGGGTCTGAGTTCCACAGAATAAACTTAGGATGCGAAGGTCCAGGCAGGTAGACTGCTGCCACCGACAACCTGTCCCACCCAGGTCTTCCTTTTGTGGAGGGTGAGGAATCAGACAGAAATGGAAAGCTCAGCTCTGCCACTGTCCATGTGTCATTAGGCAAATGCTTTTCCACCTGGTCCTCAGTTTCCTCCTCTGAGAGACAATAGGCTCGATTCTGTAATCTCAAAATTCCTTTCTTACTCTCTGTTCTCCAGGAGGTCTCATTTAATAACCACAAGAATAAGGTCAGTACCAATCCCGTCCTCTGAAAGGACTTTGCCATAATGGGGGAGGCTGGGCAGCAACTAATAGATTCATGGAAACTCTGGAGAGTCCAAAAGGTTTTTAATTAAAATGTAAATGTTGTAAACATTCAAACTCACTCCACTCAGGAGCTGGGGCCCAGCTGCCAAAAGGGTCAGGACACTAGTCACCGTCATTAGCATTAACAGGTGTCCTGTGTCTGCTGCCAGGACACAACTCGATTAGGGGCTCTCACTCATGGTGCATTCAGGCAAGAGGGAGGGTGAGTACTAGCTTAGCTGAGACATAAAATCAGTTGCATCTAGAGGTACTTTTGGATCTTGACTTGGAGAAGGGATTCTTGTCTTCCTTTCCTATTACGTACATCTATGCAGTTTGATGAAAAATATGGTGAATGTTTTAATTTTTAAAAGTTACTATAATAGAAAATATATTGTCATTAACCTCCCTCAAAATACTCCCTGTAGTATTGAACACACACACACACACACACACACACACACACACACACATCCTTTGTTCTTGTCACTTTCTGAAGCAGTTGTGGAAGCCCTGTTTAGTGAGTGTCTTTTGTTGTGTTGTCACGGCTGCCTTGATGTCCTGAATCAATTTAGTTTCCTTTTGTTGACCATTTTTGACCTTGGGAGGAGTCAGAGGTTGAATGGTGCCAGATCCAGTGGAAAAGGTGAGGACGCATAGCGATAGCCTTCTGTGTCTGTATTACATCGGATGGTGCTCGGCAGCAGCACTCACCACCGGGTGGGTCCCCCTTTGTAAATTCACAAGAGGCGTTTCCATGACATGTCTCTGCAAGCGGCAAGAATGATGGGACATATGTGTTCAAGGTGAGAAGGTGCTTTCTGAGGGGCATCTTTTACTGAATAAAAATTTTTAAAATTGCACCAGTCAGTCTATATTTGATTAGACCTTGTACACTATTGACGTCTAAAGTCCCACTGTTGAGGGTCCTTGGAGTTAGGGATGATGCTCCATGGCTGTTCATGCAGAGAGGTCTTGTGATTTGTCACTAGTCATTGCCCAGCTATCTAATCTTGGGTACCAGTGTGTTGCTGTCTTACAACAAGTGGCAAAAATGGCTAACCACTGTTCCTGGGATGAGATATGCTATGGCAGCTGGTTGGAAGGCTTTTCCTCTTGGGATCCTGACTCTTACAGCTATGCCCAACTTTCTCAGGGCCAATGATCCAGGGACTCAGATATGGAGGATGATTCTTCCAAGTGGCAGGAGGAAACCCAAGGGCAGGGAACCCCAGAAAGATACCACAAAGGACCACAGACCACAGCTAGGTAGCAGCAGAGTGGCTGCAGAAGTCATCGTGCCCGCAGAAGGCTTTTCCTGGCCACCAGGGAGAAGGCAGCTGAGACTACCACGGGTACACGCAAACTGTGACTACACAGGGTACCATCGCCGACGGGGTTTCACATTCCCTCCACTCACTGCAACTTTTGGTGATTGTCTAATTATGGCTCATTACAAACATCAAGTTACATTTGCAAGGTCGTAACTACAGGGGAAGGATACAATTATTATAATGAAGCCTCCCTGGCCCCAGACTGTCTCCTGCGCAATCAGTCCCAAATGCCACTGCTCAAATCATCTTCCTCGCCTGCCACCTGGTCCTCCCAGATCTCCTCTCCAGTATTTCTCTGGAAGGCTAGCGTGATAAAACATGATTGAGGGTGTAATCCCTTCTGCAGATCATCTCCATCAAAGGGCACTTTTCTCTCATTTTCTTTCCTTCTGGTGCTGTCTCGACGGAGGGAGGGCTAAGGGTATCATATGGTGACTCATAATCACTGAGACATGCCCCAGGTCAGATAGGAAGCAGAGCTGGCATCTTCTATCATGATCTTAGGTTGGTTCCACCTGCTGGGCAAAGCCCCACAAATAGGTCTGCAAAGGCTGCATACTGGTTAGGGAGACCCCGGTGCTCAGGAGTGCAGAAGGCTTGGGACAGTCTGAGCTTGCTTCTCACCTCTCGCTGATGCGCTTTGCACCAAAAGCTGTCCTGGGGAAACTAGCTTTCCTAAAGACCACCTTCTGAACGAAGCCTGGTCTCTCTCCAGAAAAGGTTGGCCTTTGCCCTTCATTTCTTCTGCCACCCCTCTGTAGGAGTAAAGGGTCATTTTAGGGAGGATGGTCCCTGGCCCAGGTATCTGAGAGGCAGGAGTTAGAGCAGGTAAGAAGTCAGCAAACTTCTTTTCATGGAACTGATAGTTTTTATCCAGGAAACAAAAAAAAAAAAAAAAAAAAAAAGACTTCAAAGGAACATAACAAATTCAGACTTCGAAGGACTATCAGGTAGAGAGGGACAGACTCAGCCTATGTCCCCAGGGCAGAATGAGGACCTGCAAGCCAGCCAGCCACAGACTTGGCTGCTTCTCAAAGCAGTGAGCTCATGGATGACCATGAGTCCAGAATGGCATGGAAGAAGTTTTCTTGCCAGTGGGCAGGTTCTCTTTAAGTACCCTGCACCCTAAGATTACCTGTGTCTGTGGCTGGGCAATATCCTAGTATGACCTTACACACAGTAGGTCCATATTTAGGTTGTCAAATGGGCAACACTAAACGCCATAGATCTAGTGGCTTCTGGGTAGGAGAGAGGCCTTCTCTAGCAAGCCCTTTTTAAAACAAAGATATCAAATGTAGCTCCTAAGAGGGACATCAAAACTCATGTGAATTAGAACCATCGAAGGTGCTTATTTTAAATGCAGGTTCTTGGGCTCTATTCAAAATCTGAATCTAGTAGGCTGGAATGAGGACAAGAAACCTGCATTTTACAAAACAAGCTCTCTGCAAACTGGTCAAGCAATGGCCATAACTCATCCAGATGACTGACACCGACAAAAAAGTTCTACAAACTGCTAGACATGGTTTCAAGGTAAATCCTCAGAGGATTTGACTGATCTTGTCAGATACAAAAGTTACATGTTATGCTATATAGGTCTTGCTTTAACTTGGTCGTAACCATTCAGCAGAAAAGTTTAACTGTGAAGCATAAAAAGTAAAACCAGATAAGTATACTGAGCTGTAAAAGGCTCAAGTCAATAAGGTTCTGACATTGCCCGTTAGGCTGATAGCCTACTACTATTATGGAATGTTGGACTATACATACAACTACTTTCTCTTAGCTCAATGAGAAGAAGTATTTGTACCAATAGTGTTTAGAAAAGTTATCATGCCTGCACCTCATCTACCATGAAGACAACAATATGCATTGTATTAATTATTGTGGCTGTCCTACGAACATGTTTTGAAACTGTCTCATTGTTATTTCTTATTAAAAGTAATGAAACTATAAAAATCAAACAAAAAAACAAAGCAAATCCTGAGGGGATTTGACTGACCTTGGAAGGTACAAAAGTTCCATGTTTTGTTATACAGGTCTTGCTTTAACTTGCCCTTAACCACCCAGCAGAAAAGTTTAATCATGAGGCATAAAATGTAAAGTTAGATTAGTATGCTGAGCTGTAAAAGGCTTAAAACAACAGCTTCCATCATTGCTAGTTTTGCCAATAACCCACTGCAATTATGGAACATTGGATTATGTGTACAACTACTTTCTCTTAGTTCAATGAGAAGAAATTTTTTTGTACCAATAATGATTAGAAAAATTATCATGTCTCTACCTGGTGCTCTGTATAACTACTAGGAGGACAACAATATACATTGTATCTAATACTGGAAATGTACTACTAACATGTTTTGAAACTGTCACATTGTTATTTCTTATTAAATGCAATAAACAAAACAAGCTCTCTCCAAGCAATTCCTATGCATGAGATTGTCAGGAGGAGGAAGGCCATGGATTCTTCTGGGTCTCTGATTTAAGCCCCTGGGGCTGCTCTTGCTTTTGACTTTCCACCTCCACTTGGCCCCTGAGGTGTGGAGACTACCAGGAAACATGGGCCCAAAGGAGCAGGAAGAGAACCAAGGTGTCTTTTAGTGTAAGACCCACTCACAGACCCCTGCCATTTCATGCCTTGCATATCTGTGGCAAAATATGGATTTGAACAATTGTCCACCTCCCCGGGGGCTGCTGACCACGCTGCTCACCTATTGGGAATAGCTCCCCCCTGTGCCCAGCCTCTGAGTCCTGCCCTTGCTGTGAACTGGGCTCTACTTCTGCCTCCACTGGGTTTGCTTCCCCGCCTGGCTCCCAGGACCCTGGTCCTTAGGGTCATCGCTCTGGGGGCTCTTTCCATCCTGTAGGTGGAAATCTCCAGCCTCCCTCTGGGGGCTCATGGACCTGCCACGCTGGGGAAGTCGAAAGGCCAGAGTCCACCCCAGCCCTCCTGGTGCAGACAGCGCCTCCTTTCTCGAGGTGCTTGCTGCCCCTCCCACCCCGCCTGGATGAGCGCAGCCTTCCAGAAGGCCCTCTCTCTCCAGGTGCACAGAGCACTGCCAAGCGCCCAGCCAGGCCAGACTTTCTCCTCCCGCCCCCTTTCCCTACAGGGATTGATTTGTTTAGTTCCAACATTTTAATCTTCCCCTTCCTTTGGAGCGAAGCTGTCTCCCTCTGATCCCTAGTGGGAGGCATTCTGTATTGGACTGAATCAGGGGGTTGGAGAGGAAGGTAAAAGAAAAAGAAGGAAAGAAAACATACCTCCTGGCAAAACCCAGAGCAGCGCTTACACAACATCCTTCCCGCTACATTATTTATAGCACAACTGAAACATTGATTCCTCCCCTGTCCCTCCAAAGAGCACTGGTGTTTTCACCGAGCTGTAACAAGTACAGCGAGGCCGGCTGCCGTGCTGCCTCACTCAGTGCCAACACCAAACATTTAACAACAGTGCCTGCCGGAAACTGCAATGGCTCACAGCTGCCAGAGACCAGGGCTGGGAAGAGAGAGGGTGCAGCTCCAGGCTGCAGGTGAGGGTGCCGGGAAGCAGCGGGCAAGGCTGAAGGCTAAAGGCTCAGGGAGGAGCCAGGGCTCTTTAGGTAAGCAACTAAGGGGCTCCCACCTAGCTTAGCTTGCAGAGAATGAGGGGCCTGGGTCACCCAGGGGCTGCAGTAAGCCACTCATCAAATCTACAGTGCCACTGGAAGAGGCACTGACTGGTGGTAGGCATTTGCAACACATATTTTTTATTTATGCATCAATTTATTTATAAAAGTACAGTAGGTAGGAAGAGGAAGTCTTCAGATGTACACAGATCTCCCCACAGTGTCCTCCCATGTGACCTTGAGCAAGACAGAGAAGCTTTAAGGGTCTCAATTTTCCTTTCTGTACAAATAGGGCAACTACTTTCCTTGCCATTTTGGAATGTTAAGGTCGTGCATGAAAAGCACGTAGCACTTACAGGCATTTCACCTCAATTTTTTAAAGGGCCTAGCACTCTGCTCAGCCCTAATGGCTATTCCATGAAGGTACTTCAGTACATTTTTGGTTGATGAGCGTTATGAAGACTCATGAGTTTCACAGAATGCTTCCCAGTGGCGCAGTTTACATACTAACGAGGATACATAGTGCAATAGGGCAGACCCGACATTCTCAGAGGCCTGCAGCTCTCTCTGAAAGAATAAGCCCACAGACCCTGACAACTGGGTTCTGCAGCCCCATCCATCCTGGTGTCGCCTCAGCTGAATGAGCAGCCCCCACGTGCCTCCCTGGCTGCATGTCTGTTCCCCACATTCAGATTCCTGTCTCTCAGCAGCCACTGGGGTTTTCCCACTGACCTGGAAGCCCCCAGATCCAGCATCCTTTGCTGCTTTTCCTTATTATTTGTCCGTCTTGCAAGGCCTGCTTGCTGCTCCCATCTTGTTATGGTTTGTGCCTAGTTGTCCCCCCAAAGCCTCATGCAGTCATGGGGTGGACTTCTAGAGTTTGAGCTTAACTCTTGATCCACTGGGATTATGGGTGATTCAAGGATGAGATTATGGGTCTGAGTATTGCTGGGATTATGGGTGTAGTCTGAGGTGGATATTCTGAGGCAGAGCGCATGAAAGGAATATAAGAGAGACAGAAAAACAGAGCAAGAGAGCCTCAGTTGCCATTGCTGCTGTTCAGCCACCATGAACTGCTGCTCTCTGCCATGTGCCAGTCTGCCTTGGGCCAGCCAAATATGGGCTGAAAACTCCAGTAACTGTGAGCTAAATAAACCTTTCCTTCCTTCATTTTGGGTGCCATGTATTTGTCCCAGCAACAAGCGGAGAGTAACTGAGATACATCTCAGCTACAGTCCTGTTGCTTTGGTGAAGTTGTTGGTGAAAATTCCTGCCCTTATGAAGCCAAGGGCCGGCTTGTTTTCTTCTCTGGCATCCTAAGGGAGACCGCTGAGGAGCTGGCTCTCCCTGGCTGAGCAGCTGTGGACAGGTCCAATGATATCACTAAGATTTGGTTTCCTTTCTGTAAAGTGGAGGGGCTTAGACAGGATGTCAACAATGACAACACTACAACAGCTAACATTTCCTAAGTGCCGAGGCTGAGTGAGTCACTGATCTAACAGCTTGATGTGTTTTCATGAACTCTTAGGTTGGCAGGGAGGCTCCAGGTTTCTAGGTCAGAGGCCCATGTGCTTCTGGCAGTCCATTCAGAAAATCTGGGCCCTGGGATGGTCTGTGCAAATAAAAGTCTCTGTAGTTTAAGCTGTGTTAGCTTCCTAGTAAAGCAGCATCTGCAGGGGCGTATTGCCATTGTTTCATGTCAAGCCTGGGTTGAAGTTTGTGTCCCCCGATATGGGCTAGGTCTTCCAACATTGCCACTGGGGGACCTAGAAGGATTGTGGTCAGTGGGTCAGTTACTTCCTGGTTCCCCTTCCTCATCACTTGAGGTAGAGCCCAGGGCTGCTGCTGAGACCCCAATAACATCAAGTGGCACCTGGCTGGCCCTTCCCCAACCCTAAGTCTCCATAGTAGGTTATAGATCTACCCCCCAAATGTAGCCTTTCCTATCCATGGGAAGGGAATATTAAAAAAATGCTTCTGTACGCATATGCTCAGCATCTGGGTGGCCTTCTCTGTAGCACAGTGTCTCAGGAAGCAGATCAACTGGGGTGGGCATGGGCCTTAGCAAGCCTGAGGCCAAGAACAGCCTCTGGCGCCTCCTGATTGTGAGACTTTGAACCAGCCTCTTGAGCCTCAGTTTCCTCGCCTGTAAATGAGAAGTGTTAATACCCTGTAAGGGTTGTTGATGGTCAAACTGGATCACAAAGGGAAAGAACAAGCACAGTGGTTAGCAGTTTCCATGGTGAACATGAGAAGGTATGTAGCCCATATATTAGAGCCTTTGTCTAACCATTGGATCCCTATGTTGTAGAGGACTCATTAGGACTGTGGGCCTTTGCCCTTGTCTTGGTCCTTCATTTGACTCCATGTCCCTTTTCTGAGTTGGCTGCCAGCTGCAACAGGGCATCTGACGACAAAGTTGTTGCTGCTCATGTAGGTGCCTGCTGCTTCTGGACCTCCCTGAGCCCCTCATCTACCTCTCTGAGGCCTAATTCCACTCTCCACTCCCACCTACCCCCACTGAACCATTGTCTCACCTCCAGCTGTGGGGCTATCACATTGGCCGCAGGTGGCAGAGAGTGTGAGAACCCAGCCTCAGGCCTAAAGGGCCAGCTCTGCAGGAGGACACTTCAAAGAAAGGTGGCAACTTTGACTTTGGTCTTAGACATGACTTCTGGGGAATGGGGGTCTATCAGTCCTAACCTCCTTTCGGAACATAGGTGACAACAGTGCCCTGCCTTAGCCATGTGGCTGGAAGAATCAAATGCAGTGATGGGTGTGGAGTGACACAGTGCCTGGTACTGGGCAAGTGTTCTATAAAGCACACATCTGTTAATGTCACCAGTGGCTTCATCATCATGTGCTCTCATGGACAGGGCTTTCAGGGACCAGCCAGTAGGTGTTAGTACCCTGGTCTGGGTGGTTGATGCACAGAAGGCAGGGGTCAGGACCCTTGGGGGTCCAAGGGTCAGCACCTAGCTTCCTAGAGAAGGTGGCTGATAAGAGTAGATGGGACCAGGAGCCTCCTTTCTAGCGAGGTGAGTGTAGATAATGGATCTGCCCTGTGCCTGTCCAGCTCCTGCACTCCAATCAGCCGGGTACTTCTGAGAGCCTTTCCCGTCTGACACTGAAGATCCAGTTCAGACAATGAGGTTGGGGAGGCACCCCACCCCTCCTTGAGAGCTGATTCTCAACTCTCTTCCTATTGAGCAAGGAACTGTTCCCCACGTGACTCTGGGCCTGGCTCTGCCCCCTGCTCCATGTGCCCTCAGAAGCTACGTCCTGCCCTGTGGGGAGCACCATGGAAAGTGATCCCAGACTTAGCAAAGTCTCGCCTTAGTGGGGAACGTGGCTTCTCACCTACCTGTTATTCACGGCTTCCTCTTGCCCCAGGAGCCACCCTGAGTCTAAACACATGAGTGACTTTTCTGTTCTAATAATTCCTTTACTGGAGAAAGGAGAATATAAGATTAGTGCCAGATCTACCGCCCACTAGGTGTGCTAGTCGGAGCAAGGAAGCCGGCCACTCTGAGAATAACATGACAATAGAATAACATCAGCATTTATTATGCATGAAGGGTTTTCCACACATGATCTCGTTTATTCCTACAATCTCCCTAGGATGTGGATATTATTAACCTTACTGTCTTTCTTTTGTTTTCATGTGTTTTCTTCTTTAATGATACTGTGAAATGTCTGCTGTGTGCAGGGTAAAGAATCAGAAACATAGTTATGGACAAGACAGATATGTCCCCATCCTTATGGCAGCTTAACATCTAGATGAGAAAATAGAGGCCCAGAGGTTTGGGAAAGGCACATGCTATCTGCCCTTCATGGTGACCTCGTGCATCCTATCTCTCTGCAAGGTGCTTCCTCATCTCCAGATATCAGGGGATCAGCTCATTCCAGGGCAGCCCGACCCACAGCTGGGCATCTCAGGAGCTCGGATCAGCTCTAGGCCAAAACTGGCTTTGGTGTGAGGCTATGTAAAGGCGCCGTGTCAGCCATAGAGCACACTGGTTGTTTTTCCTTCGTTATGCTGTAGCTCAGTGGGTACCTGGGAGGCTGGCCAGGTCTCTTCCTAGTTGTAGGAACCAGCAAGTGAGTGAGGGAAAGCACCTGTGCCAACCCCCAGGTAGCTCTGGATTCCAGGCAGAAAGTGCTCACCCTGGTCACCCCGCCCTCTATTGCATTGGCTCTGGCTTCCATCCTCTGTGCAAGGCAACCTGGCCTCGTAGCAACCACCTCTGAGGCTCAGTGCTACCTTCTTCCGGTTGTTCCTGATGCTTTACAGTGTGGGGAGGGGAGAGGAGAGGAGCCGTGGCTCCAACAATAGCCAACTTGCCTAAAACCCCAGTGCTGAAGTTAATAAAAAGAAATGAACCCATTCAGGCTAGCGTCGAAATTACAGTCTCGGTTTCACTGTAGTGATGGAAGGCGGGGACTCTGGCTCAGAGCTCAGATGGGTCTGGTGGGGGCGCACAGGGGAGGGTAGGTGCATTCTCTGCCGTAGACTGGTGAGCTTGGTACTTGGATTTGTTCTCTGCCTTCTTTTCCAGCCAACCCTTCTCTCCAGAGCCCCCTCCTATGAATATATTTGTTTGTTTATTCCCATTGATTTCAAAGGCCTAGGTGCCCCTGGGGCCTCTTGCTGCAGGTGTACCAAATGCAAATTTGACAATTATAGTCAATCCAGCAGCAAAAATTCCCCATAAAAGGAGAAAGCCAAAGGGTTTCCCACTGGGAACACAGCCCTCAAAGACAAGTCCTCCACTGAAGGGCAGCTTCGCTGGGCCTGGCAATCCCGGCATTGGCAGGCACCAGAGTGGGCAGATGGCACAGGGACAGGCCTGGGGCTGGCTGTGGGAAGGAAGGCTCTGCCTTGATGTTGGTGATGGCATCCAGCCCTGGAGACCTTTAATGCCCCCATCTGCCCGGGCTAGGTGCACGTCAGGGTGGCAGCATGACTTCCTCAGGTCAAGCCCTCTTTGTGGTCACACACTCATCTAACAGCTGGTTGATGGGCTTTCTTAGCACCTAACTCTCTTCCAGGGTCTGAGATAGACTCATGACCAAGGCAGTTATGGAGATGGTGCTAACTGGCTGACAACCAGTGTGGTCAGTGGTAAGATTAAAAATAGCCGCAACCAAGTGGGAGTGGAAACTAGGAATGGAGTGAGCTGGACCAGAAGGACCAGGCTACTTTAGACAGGTCAGGAAAGAGAGCCGAGAAAACTGATAACTACACTGGACCTGAAGTATAAGATAGAGCTAGTGTGATACATGGGGTACAGGGTGCTTTCTATGCCAAAGAAGCGTGTGCAAAGGCCTTGGGGTACGGAAGGTCTATAACTCAAAGGCCCTGGGTTGTGTGAGAAGCTAAGAGATTGGTGTTATTGCAGCCCAGTGGGCAAGGACATTGTGACAGAGGTGAGACTGGGGCGCGGCTTGTCTGTGCCGGTGACACTGAGCCTGCTTTAAAGGAGAAACCCTGGCTGGCTCTTAGGTCTTTGGGAACCTTTTCCTGCTTCTCAGCAAGGGAAGAAGCTGAGAGCCATTCAGATGCCTGTCTCTTTCCCATGATCCCATTTCCTTTTTCACAAAGATCAACCCACTCCTTCATCAATACGCTCCCTGCAGTAAATACTGGATGCCTTCGATGTGCAGGACACGTAGGTGGGAGGCAAATGCAGCTGGATCCAGAGGGGCTGGGTCTGCCATCAAGACAGGGACTTGGGGCTCACTCTCCAGTTGGGGGGCCCTGGGAAGGCTGTGAAACAAGGCAGTGGCAAAGCAGAATCAAAGTGCAGCAGCAGGCTCTGGCTGCCTCATGCAAGGCCTTGAGGGGTTGATAGGGGTTAGGCTGCTGGCCCAGCCAGGCAGAGGCTACCTCCCCTGCGCCTCTCCAGGACAGAAGGGCAGGCCTCCGGGATCATCTGAGTCCTACTTCTGTTGTGCCTTAGGACTTTATATGCCTGCCTATGCTTGGAACTCACAGATATCCCAAAGGGCCTTTCCTCTTTGCTTTGGAGTTCTTGAAGGGTTTGGGCAGAGGTTTGAAAGGGACAAGCATGTTCATCCCATAGGATGACTTTGCTGAAGTTGACAGTGAAATCAGTTCACCATCCTGGGAACACAAAGGCTTCCCAGGTACAGAAGGGAGGGAACACAGAGGGCCTGGGTAGCAGGGAAGATTGGGCTGGAATTCCCCTCTCCACACTCCTGACCATGTGGGAAACCGAGAGATGGCTGCACTTAGGGAGAGGGTGCACACTTGGAAACCGCGAGGCCAATTCCCTGCCGTCTGAGCTGGGCATAAAGAATGCACTTAATGTTAACTTCAAAGCACCAACCCCATTCACATCTTCCCCAAAGGGGGACAGCCTGGGCAACCTCTGCCTGCAGCAGTGTTTGATATGTAAATTTCCTGTCTCTTTAAGCTAGACTGTTTGTGAAAAAGAGAGTTAAAATCGGAGTTAAGGAATTTGAGCCCTTAGAGACGTTGCAGCCCAAACCTTCATTTTCTGACAGAGGAGGCCAGAAGCACACTGAGGCGAAGTGACTCATCCTGGAGCCCTCCATGAAAGGGCCTGAATCTTTTGCACCGGATTCCAGCCGCCAAGCAGAATCTATGTTGACATCTCAGGGTTTACCTGCTAAACCCAGCACACACATGAAATGCCTCCCAACAGCAGTCCTGGGATCTGAGAAATAAATACTTAGATGAAAAGCCATTTACCAAGACCCAAATGCCTTTTAACAGAGGCTGTACACCCGGCAGGATAAGCCAATTACCGGAGGATTGTGTTCCAAATGCTGCTTAACTGTCTCAGAACCATGTCAGGGGGAATCAATAAGTAGTTAATCAATGGATTGATTGATCATTTACTGCTAGTAATTAAATTTTGAGAAAGTACAAATTCTATTACACCTACAGCCAGTCAAATGTGATGCTCAGATCTTGGAACACAGAAGGAAATAAAAATAGAAACCCTGGAGCCACAGTATAAAAAGTCAGGGCGGGGTGAGGGAGGGCTCGCTGCTCTGCATTGCAGGATCGCAGGTCTTCAGGGTCTAAAGATATCATGCGCCGTATCCACTCTGACTTTGGAGATAAAGAAACTGGGGCTTGGAGAGGTCGGTCTTGACTAAGACAAGCAGTGGCTTAGTGCCTTAGTACCCTTGGCTTTCTTAAGACCTGTGCCAGTGTCTCAGTTTACAATAAACGCCTTCCTGGGCCACCTCCTGGGTGGACTTCTTCAGCCAGAAGACTTCTTGTCTGTCTCCCTGGGCACTCAGTCTTTATGGCCGAGCCCCTGCCTCCCCATGCAGGGCCCTTTCCGAGAGTCCCCATTAGATGATGTTGGGTGTGGTGGGTGACATCACTGTGCTTGGGGACACTCACTGCCTTCCAAGTGACCATTTCCACTACGCCCACTCCCAGGGTTTTTCCATTAACACAGACCTCAGAGATACCGACGACTTTATATATCAATGTCCTCCTGGCAAAGTCAGGAAGGAAAGTGCTCAAAGGACAAGGATTTGCCATCACTCCGAGATTTCATCTGATGGGGGCACATGTATGTGCACCGCGATGCAATGAACGCAATTTCAGAATAAGCCCACGGGTATCCTAGGGGTTCTCAGGAGTGGACAACTCATGCAGGTGTACTGTTCTGCTCTGTTTGTCAAAAGTATCTCTTTCTTTTATAGTACATATCTTTGTCATTCCAGGTTCTATGTGATTCTCCTGTGGCCTCTAAATAAGGGTGTCACCCTGGGCCTGATGTACCTCAAACTTCATGGTCATCATCCATGCAGGCTGAATAGCCTTTTATGTCAGGTAAACAGGCAAATGCTGTTGGGTTTACTCCTCTCCTATGGAAGGATGTAGAGGAGAACCATCTGGGTAAGGTCTGTTTTTGTTCTCAGGGTCAAGTGGAAACTCCTGCAGGACGCCTCCCCAGACCACCTGCCTGGATGTAGCCTTTCTAGAACATTTATGCTGTCCCATACTTCTTGTCTGTCTCCCTGGGCAATCAGTCTTTATGGCGTGTTTTGTGGCTTTCTGTAGGCAAACTGTAAATCCAGAGTACCTTCTTCCAGCTCAGCAATAGGAATCTGAGCCCCTTATCCCTGGGCTGCCAATCTAGATGTGATCAAAAACAGGCAAACACATTTTTATTACTTGTGTAAACCAAGTGGTCTTAGCTAGGCACATCTTTTGGGAGCAAGATCGATACACTCTAAAGCCAGACAGCAATGATTTCTGAATTATCCTTTGCTTTCTTCAGATCTGTGCCAGTGTCTCAGTTTACAATAAACACCTTCCTGAGCCCCCTCCTGGGTGGACTTCTTCAGCCAGAAGACAGTACCTCAAAAGTGCAACCCAGGGCCGGTGATACAGCTCAATGGACTAAGCGCTTGCTTAGGTAAACACAGGTGCCAGGGTTGGATCCCTGGCACCACATGCTGCTCTGGTGTTGTACGACTGTAATCCCAGCACTAGGTAGGCACAAATCAGGAGAACCACTATGAGTTCGAGCTGAGTAGTGAGACCCTGTGCACACACACAAAAGAAAAAAACCTTAAAAAAAGTGGAACCCACTTTCTCTGCTTTTTCCCACCATGCTAGAGAGTGCTCTCCATCTCAGCAGATCCCGAGAGCTCAGGGGAGAGTCCCCTTCTTTCCTACATATTCTGTCCTCTTCCACTCTCTTTGCCCTGCCATCCCTTCCCTCTGCCCCCACCAAACTCCTTGAGCCTGGGGAACCAAATCAGGAGGATTAAGGACTACTTGACGTGTTCTGGGGCGGTCACTGGTAGCATCGCAGCCTCCCGTGCCCTTCTAATTGGATCTGCTGCCTAGAAGTCTGATTTAATCAGCTGCGATCACGACTGGCAGGGGGAGGGATGGTACAAGAGAGAGATGAGCCCCCTGGGCCCGGCTGGCTCTGTTTGCTGGCCCCAGCTGTGTGTGTGCACAATCAGCCTTTATTAACTATTACGCTTCATTCTGGACAGCTGTCTGGGGAGAATGCTGATTCCTCCTCCAGCCTTTTAGGCTGCCCCAGAACTCAGCGTTTCCATTTATTTATCTGCTTGTTTCACTGGTTGTGTACAGGTTAGAGTTGATCTGGGAGGACAGTGTCCAAAAGGAGATTCAATTAGAAGTGTCTATTTCCACCTTCTTCCCAAACTCCCATTCCTTCTGAGTCTCGCTCATGCAGAGGGTTTCCCTCGATCCCCTTTCCCCAACCTTGCAAAGCTTAAACAGAAGATACTGTGTGGCAGGAAGCAAGGATGGGCGGCTTCCTCTGCCGGCATGGGCCAGACCCTCTGGGATGCTCCCTAACAGGTCTTCATGCGGACATGGCCTATCCTGCCTACTTCAGACTTCTGCCCAGGGATGAGTGGTGGGTGGTACGTGGAGTGCAGACGATGCTTCTTCTGAGACCGGGGCCTCCCTGGTTGACGTGGGGGTGCAGTCCCCCTGGAGGCAGGGAGTTGTGGGTATCTCTGCATTTGTAAACTGTAGCAAGTCTGCCCTGGCTGTTTGTCCCGCAGGGATAAAGAGCTACCTGGGAGCTCTGCATAGACTGGGGGAGTGCACACCACCTCATCAGCTGGGCCATGGGGTGGTTAAGGGAACAGAGGCCAAAGCCAGCGGCCCGGACTCCATTCTCACGTTGCAACCTTGGGCGAGTTATCACCTTCTCTGTTTCCGTAATACGAGTCCTTCTCAGGTTGTCGTGAGATTTAATGAGGTGCATGGAGGGCCTAGCATGTGCGTGTGAGTGTGTGTATTTGCATATGTGGCCCATCTATCTGCACTATGCTGCTCTCAAAGCACACACACTGGCAATAGAGACCATGCTTTAGGACATTCTCAGACATGCCACAAATACAAGCACCGCCCTTCCTAACCAATTCACCATGCAGGGACGGGCCTTCTCCTTTAGGAGCTCCTGACCTGCTGACCACATGCTTGCTGTATGCGCTGGCCAGGCTGCCAAGCTCATTTTCTTAGTGCTTGTTCCCCTGACTTCCAGCGGAGGCTTAAGCTGGGCACCTTGGGCACCACTTCTGATTAGTGTAGAGGTCGGCCATCGACGACCTCCACTGACATCCCCCACCCACAGCAGGCTGGGAGTAACTTTGGATGCTCAGCTGGCTGCCTGTGCTGGGCCTCATCGATGCTTCCCTGTGGTCAAATGCAAAGTGCATTGAGCAGTTCCTGCCTTCCGTTAGGATTCTCTCCAAGTGCAGCGATCCTGCTCTGGGGTAGCATTCTGTGAATTGTATAGCAGGGGACAGGGCAAGTCAGGAGGAAACCATTTCCAAGGGGCAATTCTGCCAGTGGGTTCCAAACCTACCTGGGTCTCTCGTGGAAAGTTCATTATGAGGTTTGGTGATGGTAAAGTGAGATGGCTTTAGAGCCAGTGGGTCATTCCATGGGCCCTATGTGTGTGTGTGTGCGTGCGTGCGTGTGTGTGTGTGTGTGTGTGTGTGTGTGTGTGCAAAGGGTGAATTCCGTCTCTGGCCCAGGATGGGCCCAGGGAAGGCCCGGGAATGGCACAGAAGAGGGGAAGGGTACAAGAGAGCCAGGCATGGGCTCCGGGGCTGCAGGACAGGGCCTGGTGAGGGAACTGGCCAGCGGACAGCAGTGCCACAGTGGGAGCATTAGGAACCTCCACTCACCCAGGAGCAAGCACACACCATGGAGGCCCAGAGCACCATGAGCACAGCAACCTTTCGTTGAGTGCCTCCTACTGGACAGGCTGTGCTTTAAGACCCTTATAGACGTCACACAAAGTACTAAATTAGCCCCAGTTTGTAGAAAAAGTGACTGAGCACAGAGAAGGCAAGGAACTTGGCCAAGGTCCTGGAGCTATTAAGCACTAGAAGCAGCGTCATGGCCCCAGCGGCCTTGCTTTGGTGCCCTGTGCCTGTGCACTGTGCTGGGCCTCCCATGGCTCTCTGAAAGGACACTGCCCCCCCGCCCCAGTCCCCAAGAACTGTCTGCTGGGACTGAGCAAAGGAGCACAGGGTTTGTTCTAGAGCTGGCACTAATGGGTGACCCTCAGAAGACCAGCAGAAGAGGTCTCTGCTTGCATTGGACGGTGCAGTGTTAAAGGGCCCAGGGAAATCATGCATGGGAGGGAGGGCAGCTGCCAGTCAAGAGCAAGCTACGGCATCCGTGGCTCAGCAGGTTGAGCCTTTGGTCCTTTCTCTCACACCCGTGGAGATCCCGGCATGGAGCTGAGCTGGGAGCTGGTGAAACCAGGCATATACTAAACAGTTCTCCCCTCCTTTACCTTGCCCAGGAGAGCTTCAGAATGGGGGTGGGATAGGAAAAGACAGAGGAGAAACCTGGTATTTGAGGGATTATAGTTTAGAGTGAGATTCCTGAGAACTATTAATTGAGCATTTGCTATGCGCAGGAACTGTGTTTTAGGTCTTGCTGGTACAGCGGCGGTTAAAATGGGTGAAATCTCTGTCCTCTTAAGAGTTTTCAATTTGGTGCGCATGTGGAGTAGGTAATACACAAACAAGTAGACACTTTGTACGTGGATGCTGTTAAGCACCACAGTAGGGTTAGGTGTCAAGCAGAGAACTTTGTGAGGGGCTGGGGTCGAAGCTCAGGAAAAGAACTTCTAAAGAGGTGACATCCAGACAGCATTGAAGGCAGCAGTGTGGGGCTGGGGTCGAAGCTCAGGAAAAGAACTTCTAAAGAGGTGACATCCAGACAGCATTGAAGGCAGCAGTGTGGGAACCTGCAGGCATCTAGGAGAAGCAGGAGAGGGAGCAGCTGGTATAAAGGCCAGAGGCAGGCACATAGGACGATTGGGAAAATATGGAATGTTCTAGATCAACTTCTGCTGGACGGCAAGCCACCCCTGCTCTGCCTGTTCAGGGACAGAGACCATGGAGTGAAGGGCTCGTGGCCCCACAGGAAGCTGACTTTGTGCCTGGCCACTCTATGGCAATGGGGGAGGGTGTGGGTCCAAGGGAGAGGTGAAGGCCACCTATTCCCCTTATCCCTGGGCCCAGCAGGCTGGTAGTGGCTGACCACAGAGCCACCCTGCCCCATGCAGTCCCCACAGGGTTTTGGCTTCTAGAAGCTCTTATCTCAAGATAGCAGGACGCAGGGGGCAGCACTAAGGGAGAGGGGGCAGTCACTCTTCTTTCCCAGAGAATATCCAGGAAAACTTCTAGGAGGAAGAGGAGCCGATTAGGAAGATGGGTGGCATGAAAAGGAGGCTTTGCTAAGGGCTATTCTGAAACCTGGCTGCTCTTGTTGGGGGGCGATGCATGACAGCCATGTCCCCAGTGCAGCCTGCTCACGTCACTTGCTGCTCTGTCCTTTCCAGGAGGCTATCCTTGTGGGGTGTCTGTTCTTGCAGATATCATCATCTTCCCTGCTGTCTGAGCCCACAGTCCACTCTAATGTAATCCACCCAATTGCAGGATTCCTGGGGAGGCCAGGATGACAGCAGAGGCCTGCGACCCACTCATTCCCAAAAGGGACCTATGCTTAGCAAAGTCCTCCTGTCAGAGCACGCGCCGTGTGCCCACCAGCAAGTCCAGATCCTTGGCAATGACTGCAAGCAACATGCAGTCAGACAGGAGATCTCTGCATGCACGGACCCTGGGACACAGGTGGGCTGTAAGCTGTGTCTCTTAGCCTCCTGGCCTTTGAGAGCTCCTCTCTTGGCCAGAGTGCAAGTGTTTGGATTCCCACTGTCTCTGCCTCTCAGCACCCATCCTGATCTCCAGGCCTCTCCTACCTGCTCACCCACTGGGTGGTGGTAGCTCCTTCCTATGGTGAAGCCAGGGAGTTGAGTTCAGGCACCAGACTTTAGCCCAGCTCCGCTAGCCTGCTTTCTGCCTCTTACTAGCCTTCCAATCTCACCTGGGGCAAGCTTTGTCTTCCCATCAAGCAATGGGACTGTGAGGTGCAGAACACACAAGTAACTTGTTACAAGCAACATAGAGACCAGGATTGAGAGACCAGGTTTTCCACCCCCATACCTGACCCTCCTCATGGGCCCAGAGCCCCCACAACCCTGAGGGACACAGCACAGCTCCTTGTGCATGGAGCCCCCTGAGATTGATCAAGCTAGTGAGAAGAAAGTGTAGGGGTCTTCTTGGAGAACTACCAAGCGGTCCACACAGGTACAGGCTCAGAGTGAGGGCCAGGACGAGTCGTGTGAGGCCACAGTGTGTGGTAAGGTGTGTTAGCTCACAGCAGCCTTCCCCTCATCTCTGCATGCTTGGACAGCATGGCTACACACTCACGCCACAGCGGGTCCCCAGGTCACCAGCACTTGCAAGTCACAGGCTGCTGGATTCCCCTGCTTTGTCAGGACCACAGAGCTCGGGCAGCTAAGCACCTTCCCAGGCAGGGCCCTTTGTGGGCTCCTCCCCTCCACACATTGGGCCTGCGGCTGCCACCCAAACCTGGGGACAGAGGTGGCTGGAAGCTCCAGAAGCACTGGGCTTGAGGGTGATGAGGCCCCATGAGTGGCAAGTGACTCAAAGAGCATGGGGTAAGGGGACTGTCCCCAAGGTGACCAATGTCAGAGTGAGGGGGTTCTGCCCTCCATACTCTTTCTCCCCCATTCTGACCCCACTATCGATCGTCACCTCCAATTTTCCAGATCATATATTCCACAGTTGCCTGGGTCTCACCAGCAAACACGATTAGATGCCGGCCCATCTTCCCCTGTCCTGCCCATACCCCCTGCTCTGTCCGCTCTGCACCACCCTGGTAGGCAGAGCTCAACCAGGCTTTTGGGTCTTGCCACTCACCAGGTGGCCAGCAGCCACAGCACCAGTCCTGAAGCTCTTTAGAAATGCAGAGTTCAGGCTAGGGTGGAGCTCAGGCTGCCTTATGACAAGAAAAGAAGGCAAAGAAAGAAAGAAATACAGACCCTTGAGGGTGAGCAACTGGGACCAGCGTTAGGCCCAGTACTTTGCATGCTTTGGGGCCTGGTACTCACTTATCAAGGCTCCCTGGCTTGGGCACAGGGTAGCAAGGTCCTACGTGACCCAGGAAAGTGAGCCAGGCTCCCCTTCCACAGGCACTGTTGAGACAGGCCCTGCGGCATGCACCACAGAACTGCAAGTTGAGAGAAAAAGTCTCTTGACGAGCTGGGCTTTCACTGAATCTCCCCTTCTAATTTGCAGAGCTTGATGGCTGCTTGGAGACTGTCCCCTCCCCATGGCCAGTGCCCCCTGCCCCGTTCCAGCATCCTACCCTCTCCCATCTCACAAGGAAACAGAAAATCCACTTGAGAATGGTGTGAGCGGACACTGTTTCTTTAATTAATTTAATAAATTAATCTTTGCACTTACTCTTCATTGCCTTCTTGGGAGTCCCTCCTGAGGTGCTGGGCAGAGCCCCAAACACCCACATAAAATCCTCCAGCTCCAGCAGCCTCTTCTATTAATATCACCGTAAATGAATATCATTATTTAAGCTCCTAACCGGCTGCCCAGCAGTGCTCCAGCGTGCCCACTCAGGCCCCCATGCCAACGTCCTAAAACTTCCATTTGAGCTCATCGCTTCTGCTTTATCCTGCAGCAGTCTCTTGTCACTTTGGGGGTGGAAGTCTTTTCCCTCTAGAAAGTATCAGGAAATGGGGTGAGGGGGCGCTGTCACTAAGACAGGGTGCCTGGTTTCCATAGAACCTCCAGGGGCTGCTATATATAGAATAGTCCAGCAGAACAAGCAGGCACCCCCTTATGTGCTAACAGTGCCCTGCGTAGAAGTGTGAGGTGAAGGTCAATCTCCGTGTGGCACACGAGGCCACTCCCCTCTGCTTTTCTCAACCTTTTGAGCCCTCTCTCTTGGCATCTTGACCCCTCTGCCACTGCTGCTGCCATCTCTCTTTCCCACGTCCTTCAGCCTTGAACTTGAACCCCTTGATTTCCTGACTGGAACCCCATCCCTGTTTCCTGAGTGCCGCATGCACGCTGCCTTCCACTTCCTCCCCCAAGAGTTCCTGCTCACCCTTCTTCAAGGTGGAACACAAATGCAGTCCACGGTGTATGTTAAGTGGGACTCGTCCATGTGTCTTTGAATTTCAGTTAAACCAAACTCAAACTCTAGAGAGCACATGGAAAGAGTTCCTACTTCTGCTGCCAGGGGATGGGTCTTCTCCTGCAGGACCTACTAAACAATAGGCCTGGTGACACCATCTGCAGCCCACGGAATCCAGCTGCCAGAGAGTGGCAGCTGGTATGTTAGTTATTTCTCTCTCTCTGGGGGCAATGAGCAGAATGACCTCTTCATACCTAGTGAACTCTGCGACACCTGGGACCCAAGATCCATGCAAGGATCTAGAAAGAACACAACCCATGTATCCATGCCCAAAGTGACAGACGCAGCTTCCAGACTCTCCTGGGGAACTGTGGGAAGGCCAGAGCCTGGCTGCAGCAGCTGTGGAGGGAAGCAGGAAGGAAGCGGGTGCCCGGGTCTGAGCTACTGATGAGGAACCCAGGGCACGAGGGAGCGTGTCTGCGATCCACGCAGAAATCAGACCAGATCAGTCCAACTCTGGCCCTGCCATGGCATCCTATGCTCCTCTCTCCAAAGCTTGTGCCCTTTCCTGGCCAGCTCCTGGTTGCTCACTCATTCCTGTCCTTTTGTCCCATCAGTCAGGAAGGGTGGATCACACAGCCACCATATTTATTTGCTTGGTTAATTTGTATCTGACCCCACTCCAGTGGGAAGTAGGGGTGACTTACAAAGAACAATTGCAGTGAGGTGCAATAGGATGGTGATGGGGTGAGGGCCAAAAGGAGGGAGACTGACTGACAATTAACACGACTCAGAGGCCCAAGCACGGCTGGTCCCTGGCACACCGGTGCGTATCAGTGTTCCATTCTTCCAAGAGGAAGAGGTACAAGTGAAGGACTGACTTGGGGTAAAACACTTTGGTGGCCCCTGGAGAATGGAGAGATAAGCACGGGGGCTCTGTCTTCTGGGAGTCTGAGAAGTGCAGTGGCATGCACCCCCCCAGCCCGAGTCTCCTAATAACCCCAGAAGGCAGTGGAAGCCCATAGAGGTGAAGGACCCACCAAAGCCACAAAACCAACAGCTAAGAGGACTTCTGCTCTTCTGTAATGCAAGCCTTAACTACGTAGCTTCCAGAACCAAGCTTCCTGAGTCTGTATCCTAGATCCACCACTTAAGAGCCGTTTGTCTTTGGCCAAAGCTCTCAGTTCCCTTATAAACAATGTGAGTGAAACACAGTGCCTATCTACAGGGCTTACCTCCCCTGTTTGGGACGTATCAAATAATGGAGCCGCCCATATCTTATCACAGACCTGGTCATCCCCATCTACCCCTAGGCCAGGTTCCAGTGTCAGTGTTAAAGGCCAGGGTCTTAGGATGTGCATAGAGGCAGGCAGAGGCCCATGAGCTGCCTGCATCCTTGGGCCGGGCAACAGTGAGGCTCCTGTTCATTCCTGGCCTTCCCTGGGCGTGGGGAGTGAGGAGTAAACCCGCAGGAGGATATCATCACCTACTAAGGTCACCCAAGTGTCAGTCCCGTTCTCTTGACCCATCAATGTACTGACTCACTTTCAACAAGGCCAGGGCCTCACCAAGTCCCTATGCCCATGCGCCAATCAAAGACCCATGGCAGGGCTTGCACAGGGGGAGAATGAAAGAGGAACAGATCACACACGAGGTTTCACACGGATCTTTCTGTTCTCCCTCCCACCAGCAGCCTGCCCCACTGCCAGCCAGAACTGCTGAGACGCTACC
>PVKN010005751.1:0-30029 GCA_004027915.1 Capromys pilorides | reverse complement strand
TTTTTTTTGGTATTGGGATGGACCTTGCGCTGGTCAGACAGGCTCTTGTGTTGCTGAGCTATCTCCCCGGCCCCATTTCCCTCTTCTCTCTCTGTGTCTCTCTGTCCCTCTCTCTCTTTTGAGACAGGGTCTCGCTATGCAGTGCAGGCTGGCCTTCAGCTCACTTTTGTAGCCCAGGCTGCTCCTGAACTTGCACTGATCCTCCTGCCTCAGCCTCCCAAGTGCTGGGATTACAGGTGTGTGCCACCACACCGGCTTCCCTCATTCTTTTTTTTGCACAACCGGGATCGAACTCAGGACCTTGCACTTGCCAGGCAGGCACTTGTGCCCCTGAGCTATCTCCCCACCTCTGCCTAATTCTTATGAAAATGAATTCTCTACTGCTGCTGGAGTGAACCCAGCGGTGTCTGCTTTTCGCATTTTTACTCTCCTTCTGACCCCAGCTGGACCCCTATCTCTCGGGCAGGTCCAGTAGAGGCCCCACACAGGTTTCTGACAAGCAGCATTGGGGGGGGGGGGGGGCTACCCTCATTTGCTTCCTTCGGACCCTGTCCCCAGCCGTCCTCCCTGCAGAGGGTTCAGGTGACACCAGCCAAGGGAGCTTCGGGTTTAGGCAGCTGGCAGGGACCCACCTTCACCAGCTGCCCCAAGATCCACAAGCTGCCTCAGAACTGGCAGTGGCAACCTGATGGCAGGTCCTTGTCACCAACCTGATGTATTCAAGCCCGAGCCCACAGCTCCTGTCCCACCCAGCAGTGCTGTGACAGAAAGAACACACTCCCCCCAGTGAGGCCCACCCAGGCCTGCCATGCTCAGCTGTGGTCTAAGCTGAGACCACCTCTGCTCCTGTGGAAAAAGGGCTCAACATTCCCACTGCAGGCAGTGTGTGGTGGCACAAGCCTGAAAGCCCAGCACTCACGTGGCTGAGGCAGGAGGACGGCCATGAGTCTGAGGACAGCCTGGGCTACATAGTGAGACCCTGTCTCAAAAAACCAACAACAAAATGAATAAACAGAACACGAACTTTAAGCTGAGCACAGAGTTACCCAGGTGAAAACCACATTTCCCAACATTCCTTGCAACTGACATATCCATACAATTAATAGTATCTGGCCAGCGGCAGGGTGCGCACAGGGCGCAGCTGTGCAAGTCTGGTCCAGTGCTCGGAGGGAAGGGGTGGGAATGGCGCTGCTATCAGTGTGAAGCCTCTTCACACAAAGGGCCCTGCCCCGGAGCTGGACTGCTTATCTTCCAGGCGGTTTCCCAAGAAAGAAAGAAACATCTGTCTTTTAGCCCAGTGTTATTTTAGGTTCTTTTTAC
Source organism: Capromys pilorides (assembly GCA_004027915.1). NCBI lineage: Eukaryota > Metazoa > Chordata > Mammalia > Rodentia > Capromyidae > Capromys > Capromys pilorides. Next base: position 28,709 of record PVKN010005751.1, on the reverse strand, counting down.
AGCAGCTGAACTATAATCTGCCTAGAAGGCACTAATTTTTTTTTAAATTGATCCTGTCTAGACTTACTCTGCCTTCAGAATCTTAGGGTTCACCTCCCCCATCCTAGCCATTATCTCTTCTAGCATGCCTGTTCTCCACTCCAGTCTCATGCGGTGTGCACAGGGTCCTGCCAGCCTGCTGGCCTCTCCTCAGCTCTGGATCTGTGCTTCTCCGCGTCCACCTTCCATTCATTACACCCATCTTTGGCGCTGCCTAATCTGATGTTGACTCAATCTACCCACTAGTGAGCCAGCACTTGGGAGGTTGAGGCAGGAGGATCACGGTAAGTGGACGCCAGCCAGGGCTACAGTGTTCATGGCCTGCCAGAACTACACAGTGAGGCTCCATCTCAAAAGAAAGTTAATTTCAGAGACACTTTTTTTTTTAGAAGTTTCTAGGTGGTTTTCAAGCTCACTTGCTCTTTTTGGATACTGTCTTGTCGCACGGTTTCAGTGTCTTCCTGTGTCTTCCACAGTTTTGAACACACTGTTTCATGGTCTCCCGTCAACAGTTCCTCTACCGGAACTCCAGCTGAGGCTCTGGCTGCCGCTCGCTGTAGGCTGTTCCGCCAACCAGGCACTCATCCTGCACGACAGACCCATCTTCTCCAAGGCTCTTTTCTCCGTGCGGATCCTGTGGGATCGGATTGAGATCTCCCCAGAGAGGTTCTGTGTCCATTTCTAGGTGTCCCAAGGCCCCTGGCCCAGAATTTAGGTTCCTGAACCACACAGGTGGTATAAATCCTCATGTGGGAAACCAGTACTAGCATCAAGCTCTGCAAGACTTCTCTACCTCTTTGCTCTTGCTTTTCTCTACCCTGAGGCCTTAGCTAAGCATGACAGGGGTTCACTCCACACGTGTGCAGTGGTAACCACTTTACCCGGCAGGCTCAGTTCCAGCTCCAGCCACCAGGCAGCCGATCCTACCCCCCTGCAGGACAGAGGCAAACCCCACAGCACCCACGACTGAAGGCCGCCCTGCCCTGACCCCCTGGGCTTCTCGCTGAGCATCTCATAGTGTTTCCCCTCCTTGTTTTGCTCTTACTCTTCTCAGCAGTCAGCTCTCTAGATGTTTCCTGGTGGTTTTGTTTCATTTTGGATCCTGGTGTTTTTTAAGACAGTGTCTGGTAGCCTGGCCTTGCACTCTTTAGCTCGAGCTATCCTCCTGCCTCAGCTTACCAAGTAGCTGGGATAACAGGTGTACACCACTTCACCTGGTTTATTTGTGCTTACTGCTAGCAATAGGAGTTTCTGCTCTCTGAGCAGACACCTCCTTATCCTTTCCTGCCCTCATACCCTACCCCCAATACCACAGCCTAATGCAAGCTTCTCCAACTGTACAGAGTACGAAGCACTTTCTGGGAGCCTGGTAAATATGTAGAGCAGCAGCAGCACTCTGAGGACTGTGCCAAGAGAACTGTGCTAGGCCTGGCCGGGAAACACACCTTCCCCTGCGTAGCCAGCAAGCACTCCGGGCATTCATGCCACACCCCCTCTGGGCATCTGACTACACCCCAACAACCACTGCCTAAGGTCAGCTGCCTTTTTCCCCAGAAGGCTGAATTCTCCACTTTTCAGGACAGTGTCAGGCAGCACCCACAGCTGTCTGTCTTGCAAGGTCTGAATCAGGAGATAGCCAAGCAAACAGAGGCAGGGTCTGAGAGTTCTAGAAGAGGTGGAGGGGACGCGGCGCGTGCCTGTAATCTCAGCCTTAGGGAGGCTGAGGCAGAAGGATCACTGTGAATTCAGGGCCAGCCTGAATTGCCTAGCAAATCCTGTCTCAGGAAAACCAAATAAACCTTCTAGTACAGGCTGGTCCAGAGCCTGTCCCGGCCACAGAAATGCAGAAGCCACACCACCGGCTTGCCTTCCTGGCTCCAGCCTACAGGATGGTCAATAACACAGGTCATTTATTCTGGCTTAACCAGTCAGGGCTGTGACAGTACTTGCAAACAGCATTTTACCTTTGTGCTATCAGTAAAAACTACAGAACAGGGATGATTTTTTTTTTTTTTTTGGGGGGGGGAGTACCAGAAATCAAACCCAGATCCTCATGTTTTCGAGACAGGAGAACAGGTGATTTAATCTAAGTGTAGACCTCCATTCTCTAGATGGCTCATACTCCAAAATGCGTCCAGAAGTCAGCAATTTAGTTTTGATTGTGGGTTTTTGAGACAGGGTCTCACTAAGTAGTTCAGGTTTTCAACTAAGGAGAGCCCAGGCTGGCCTAGAACTTGGGGTGATCCTCCTGTCCTGGCCTCCTGAGTGCTGGGTGGCAGGCGTGCACCACCACACCCGGTCAAGTCAGCTGTTCGGAGCGTATCTTCCCTACAGCAGCACTCTGAAAGGTGGCAGATTTCCTAGAGCAGCTAGCCAGGCCCACAAGGACAGACAGCCGCTCCCATTTTAGATGGATTCTGTGCTGGGAGCGTAGGTGATTTGTAATAATTCTCGAGATAACTCCGAGAGATAGATAAACGCTGATTCCACTTATACCTATGTGAATGTTAGTCTAAGCAGTCTAAGTGTCTTTCCTCACCTGCCTGTGAGGTAAGGGTCTGGGGTTACGCAGGTAACAGGCAGCAGAGTCAGGCAGGCTGGGCTCCCCCCTGTGTCATGGTACCCAGAAACCAGGTGCTCAGGACAGAGTGAACAGCGGAGTGGGGACCCACATTCTCCTCTTAGACATCACCCTGCAAAGAAATGTGCAGGGATAACGAGGCCTCCAGGGGAGCCGCCTGTGGCTCAAGAGGTGAGACTCCTATCACCTCTCTGCTGGGCGGAGTACAGGGGCAGCGCGGGAAGGAATGCCCCATGACAGGGCAGCGTAGGCACCACCTCGGTTTCTCTTGGCCTGTGTGGAACTGAAAGCTCAGCTCGGGCCGTGCGCCACCACGCCTGCAATCCCAGCACTCCGGAGGCTGAGGCAGGCGGATCGCTGCAAGGTCAAGACCAGCCTAGGTTACAGAGTGAGCTCAACTCCAGCCTGAACTGCATAGCGAGACCCTGTCTCTTTTAAAAAGACAAACAAGAAAGTTAGTTCAGTTCTGACCCTCTCTGGCGAGGGCCCTCCCCGCAACTCACCTTGTCAGCCAGCAGCTCCCTGATCTTGCCGGCCTGGAGGCGAAATCGTAAGAGCTGTGTTTCCAGGGTCAGACAGCGCTTCTGCCAGTCTACACCGGCCTGGGTGTCCACCTGGAGTCCTGCCATGGTGACCTCAACTTCTGGGTATTCCCAGGAGCTCTAAGAAGCAGCACAGGAAGAGGAAAGGGTAGGTACATGAGGGGTGGGGAAAGGAGGAGGAGCCAGGGAGGGCAGGGGGTGGTCATTGCCCTGGGTCAGGCCTCCAGCTTAGCTCAGGGGCCCTGTGGCAGAACTTAGGGACAACCTTGGGAAGCCAAAAGACCTTAAGACTCAGCCCTCTTTTTAGTATTGAACGCTGGTCAAGGAACACACCTGTTCACTTTTCAATCCAGTCAGGCACGCAACCGCCATTTATGTGCCGGACTGTTCTAGGTCCGGGTACAAAAGTAAATAAAAGAGGCCTCTGGTCTTTGAGGGTTTTTTTGGTTTGTTTGTTTGGTTGGTTGGTTTGTCTTTTTAAGACAGGGTCTTGCTATGCAGCTCAGGCTGGCCTTGCACTCACTTAGTAGCCAAGGCTGGTCTCAAACTTGAAAGGTTCCTCCTACCTCAGCCTCCCGAATGCTGGGATTGCAGGGGTGCACCACCATGCCCAGCTGGTCCTTGAGTTTTTCAAGGAACTCTACACTCAAAATTAAAATGTGAGCTGAGTGTAACAGTTATGCCTGAAATCCCCACTGCTGCTACTAGTAGGCTAGAGTGAAAAGACTTCATGTTCAAGGCCAGCCTGGGCAACTGAGCGAGATCCACTCTCAAAAATTAAAAAGGGCTAGGGCTGTAGTTTAGCACCTCCTGGGTTTAATCCCCAGTGCCACAAAATAATAATAATAATAATAACAACAACAACAATTGGTCGTAATTGCCAGTTGATATGTAGACAAACCAGAGTAGTGGTTATGATATTTAGGAGAGGTTTAAAAAAGAATAACAGATTTGTACAAGTTCATGTAGCTAATGAGGCAGAATCCTGAATTACAGGGCTCCTTTTTCTTTGTTAAAAGAATAGGAAAATCAGGGGCCGGCCTGATAGCTCAGCGGACTAACGTGCCTGCTTAGGCAGAGCTCAGTGGCCAGGGTTCAATCTCTGGTGTGCAGTGCCGGCCCCACCCGCGGGGCGTGTAGGGACAGTGACTGAGACTGGGCATGGCGGTGTGTGCCTGTAATCCCAGCACTTGGGAAGCTGAAAACAGGAGAATCATTACAAGTCCAATCTACATAGTGAGACCTGGTAAACTTGTCCTAAATACAGAAAACAACAACAAAAGAGTAGGAAAACTGGGGCTGGGAGATATCTCAACAGTCTAAGTGCCTGCCTGGCAAGCACAGGGACCTGGGTTTGATCCCCAGCACCACATGCTGCGCCAGCCCTGCCTGGGACATGCTAGGCAGGGCCACCAAACCATGTGGTGGCACATGCCTGTAATCCTAGCACTGAGAAGGCTGAAACAGGAGGATCCCGATGAATCCAACCTGCCCAGTGATACCTTGTACCAAATAGATAAAATTAAAAGAGTAGGAAAATTTATTGGAGAATGGGAACAGCTCGTGAGAGACAGAAGGGGTCCCACGTGGGTTGCCAAATGCTGATTCCACTTATACCTATGTGAACGTTAGATGGGAAAAGTGAAAAGGACACGCGCTTTGAATTTCCTTCCTAATTATCCATCTAGGTAGGACTCTGCCCACTGGTATCAAATCATCCTGCCCCAGAACAGGTTCTCCTCCTCCCCTCCCCTTCAGCTTACAAGATGCAAACCAGAAAATCACCGGATACTTTGCTACAGCCCCCAGAGGAGGGCAAAAGTCTTTGGAAAAAAACTTAGTACAAACTCGGAACCAGTGATGTAGGCACCTCTAACATCTCCAGCCAAGGGAATTTCCCCAGATGCTTCCTGGATGTATTTTAGAAAAAAACTAGGCCAAGGATGAGCGAGGGAAGCGGCAGGTAGGAGTGTGACCAAGAGGAGGCAGAGGCACAGCATGCCTCTAAATCCTTTTCCTGTCCCAGGAGCCGGGGGGGCCTCAGGAAATGCAGCCGCCTCCGGCGCTGCTGGAATCCCACCTTCAAGGACAGGGCGCCGCAGGCCGGCGCGCTTTGGTGGCCAGCCTCACAGCTGACTCTGGCTGGAGTCTTCCACCCCTTGTGCACCGTCAGCAGCCACCATTCATTGAGCCCTGACTGTACGCCGGTTGTGTGCCGCCTCCAGACACACTGAGGCCACGGGTGTGCACTCGGGTCCACACCCACACCGAGGAGCAGAGAGGCTAAGGAGTAACACCGGCAGCTCCTCGGTGGGGCTGGGACCTCGTTCGGAAGCCTGCTTCACCACTGAGCTCTCAGGAAAAGCTAGGAACAGAGCTCAGAGCGCCGGGATGGGGGTGGAGCATTTGCCTGACATGTGATTTCAAAAAGAGTGCCAGGAACCATGGACAAAATCTTTCAGCAGTCTCAGCACTCAGGTGAAACTGTATTCCAGATTTTCTCTGCGAGCACAGACGCTTGGCATGTGTCCTGACTTTTCCTGTAAAATACAAGGTCAGTAAACCTGCTGAGAAAAGCCCAGCGGTTAAACACTGATAGCTGCTATCTGATTTTCTTGGTCCTGGGCTCCTCAGGACACCAGACACATGACCTCAGCTGGGCTCGCCCAGAACTGTCATCCCAAACAATCCTCACACTGTAGCCTCCCAGCCATCCCGCCTCAAAAGACTGGGACCAACTGGAACGGGCAGGATGACAGAAGACAAAACAAAACATGACCTTCTCTGAGCTAAGATCACAGCTGAAAGACAAAACAGAACCCTGTAGGCCCTGCGGAGAGGGTGGGAGACTTCATGTTTGATTTCCTTTGTCCTATTTAGGGGGATTTTGCTTTCTTCCTATAAACAGAAGATATGGCACATCTGAGATTAGGGCCTGGGAGTTTTGCAATCTAGCCCAGGGCTAAGAATTACCAATAAAAGCACCTAAGGAAAACCAAAGGGGTGGGGGTGGGGGACACAAATGTTCGCGTAGTTGAGTTTAATTTTAATTCGCTCTTACTGATCATGAAAACTTGCTCACATTTCATGGGGAGAGGGGAAACCCAAATCATCACAATCTCTGGGACTCTGGAAATAAATCCCACACACTGTATTCAGTCATTAACCTCTGCATAGCTCCATATCCCTAGAGTTAGGGTGCACTTTCTCCTACCTAGCACCTCCATGACATCACAGCCCTGGCCTGATCACATGGTCTGGTTAATCCTCCCGCTGCCTGGGGGATGCTGGCGAGCTCCAGAGGATGCTGGGGCTCCTGCTAGACCTGCCCGGGCATGCCAGAAGGGTTAAGAGGTCTGGAAACAGATCTGGTACCCTCTGCCAGGCACAAGGCCCAGAGGCTCTTCCGGCAGAAGCAGGTGGTCCAAGCAACAACTATAAAATAAGGGATGTTTGGAAAAGATGCCAGTGAGGTGAGCCTCACCTGCCGAATGATCTTACACTTGTACCTGAAAGAAACACGAGGATGAGCCGAACCCAGCGCCTGACATTTACAGAGTGACTCTGAGCGCTTCAAAGCACGTGACTTGTGTCTTTCTCACTCAGGACTTCATGAGACAGAAGGCAAGCGCAAGCACCACACACTGGTAACTAATCACACCTGCGACTGGCTTTGACACGCAGAGCTACGGGGTAGCAGAGCGGAGCCAGGAATCCTGATTTCCCCGCACCTAGAACGGCCCTCTTTCCATGATGCATCAGCTGCGGCAGCAGGCACCTCGTGCTCCCAGGCCTGCCTCACACAAATACGTCACTAATGGCAGCAACCCACGCGCGGGCTGGGGCAGCTCCGTGGGGGATCCCTCGCCCACCCTGCCTGAGGCCTGAGTCTGATGCCTAGCCACCACCACCAGCACGCAGAGGGGTGAGGGCAATCCAGAAGTAAGCAGGGAACAAGCCCAGTTATAATTTTTAGGTTGGAAAGCTGCACACACGCAGGAGAGCAGTATAGCTATCCCTGTGTGTCCCATCCATCTCATCAACACAAGGCCACTAGAGAAACTCAGCTCTCCTGAGCCTCCAGTAACCAGAATGCTAAAGGATTCCCATGGTCCTGACGCTTTGGAGTGCCCCCTCCCACAAACCCTCCAGCACTCTGCCTGCGCAGCCCAGGCTAACCCTCAAACTCGTGGGAATCCTTCTGCCTCAGCCTCCCAGTGCTGGGATTACAGGGGTGGGCCAGCAGGCCCTGCACCCTCCGGCACTCTGTATGAACCAAAAAACATGCCACAGGAGTCAGGGGGCTCTGCCTGGGAGGCAGGGCCTGAGGATAGGGCTGGTAGTGGAAAAGAAGTCTTCGCTGACCTCAGACTTCATGCCTGTATCAGACAAAAACACAAACATGACCTGAGACCTCAGGGATTTGACCAAAAATTGATAAAATGCTGAGATTCAGTTTACTTCAATCTTCTTCTTCTTCTCCTTCTTCTTCTTCTTGGTATTAGAGAACCTAGGCCTATCCTTCGTCTTTTATATCCATTTATTTATATTTTGAGACAAGGTCTTCCTAACTTGTCCAGCCAGGACTCAAACTTGCACTCTTTCTGCCTCAGCATCCCAGAAGGCTGGGATTACAGATGAACACAGCACAGCGCAATCTGCTTAAAGAGACTCCATATCCTGCCGCCTCCCATCAAAGGGCCTCAATCAATGCCAAGCCTTTTAGAAAGGTGACAGGTCACTGCAGGCCCAGAACAGTCTGTTGCTTCCAGGGATGGGTAGGCAGCAGAAAGTAATAGGGGCGCTGTCTGCTTCAGTCTGTCTTTTTTGGAGTACCGGGGACTGAAGCAAAGACCGGGCATGGCGGCGCATGCCTGTAATCCCAGCACTTGGGAGGCTGAGGCAGGAGGATCAGTGCGAGTTTGAGACCAGCCTGGGCTACAAAAATGAGTTCCAGGCCAGCCTGAACTGCATAGTGAGATCCTGTCTCAAAAAAAAAAAAAAAAAAAAAAAGACTGCCTGCAAAGCTGCCTTCACGGCTCTCTTTAGCAGGGTCTCACTAAGTTACTCAGGCTGCCCTCGAGTGGCCATCCTCCTGCCTCTGCCTCCCAAGGAGCTGGGGTCACAGGCATGCACCATCATTTTTGGCTTTCGTGTTTTTCTAGAGATACCCACAACATGGGCAGGCACGCATCTCCAGTTTGAAGGCACACGGGACGTACAACGCACACTGTACTAAGCAATATAAGTAATAGGCCGTCCTGCGTTAATACACATCTCGGACACACTCTCCCTCCATGCTTCTAGCAGCTTTAATGTCTGCTGCAGTGCGGCTGTTATAGGATGTTATTTAAGGATTCCTTATTGATAAGATGTTTGGGTTGTTGCCGACCTTTTGCAAAATAAACCACTGCAATGAATATTCAATGAATATGGATCATTTCATATAGAGCAGGTATACCTGAAGGCCAGTCCAGGAAATGGAATGGTAGAGCTAAGTGAAAGACCTTTAAGTCCCCAGACTGTCCAAAGTATCTTCCCCAGAGTCCACCCGTCTCCGTGTTTGTACTGCAGCCAGCACTGAGCGCCTGTTTCCCCAATGCTGAGGTCAGTTGGGAACAAGCTTTTGCTAGAAGGGCAAAATGGCTAAGCTGTGCTGCCCAGGAACCGCGGGATGGTTCTCCGGCACCAGCCTCCTGAGAAGCCACCCAAAACAGGAGTGAGGGGATCCTCTCTCCTTAATGTCCCAAAGTACAACGTATTCTCTAAGGCGCAGGGAGCGGAGTCTGGCACAAGATACACACGGCCTTGCAGGGACTGGAGAACAGCCTAGCACGCAGGAGGCCTTGGCTGCCATCCCAGGCCGAGGGGGGTGTGGCGCTTGTGTGGTAGAGAGGAAGGCACCACAGGCAGGGAACAGAACAGGAAGGACACACTTCTGTCCTGCAGTCGGTGACTTCTGAAGAGAGTCGAAAAGGCACTGCGTGTTTGCAGCTCACTCGTTAGTTGCCATGAGTTTGGGATCACACGGTGCGCCCCTCCCCTCCCCCTCACAATCTAGCTCTGGGCAGGTCCCCTCTTCACCCTGGGCCGGGGGGTACAGATCAAGGGTCTGATCCCCACAGTGGGAGTGTACGGGCCTGGCTCTTCAGCGCTTGGCTACATGACCTTGGGCAAGTCACTTTTCTAGGCCTGGTGTTCTCCTTCATCAAACGGTAATGGGCAGGCGCACTTCCGGAGATGGCCCAGAAAGACCCATTGCTACACACAAGGTCTGGCAAGCACAAATCTGAAGATACCTTTTCTCTCCAAAGGGCTGCTCGACGATCGATCTTTGCAGCGTTCTCCCTGAACCAAGACAACCGGGCAAGTTTTACCAGGTGGAGTCCTAGCAAAAGCTCCCGGAAGAGAGATTCGGGCAGGGATCCTCCAGCAGGGAGAGGATCACACGTCAACGCGAGGGTCCTCACTGCCTCTGCCGCCCCTGTGGGGGTGCCCGTTCCCTGGGACTGATTCCGGAACACAAAGCCCCTGGCTGTCACCCGGCGCCCAACCTGTTTCGCGTTCGGGCCGGCGGACCTGTTCCTGGGAGTCGCGCCGGTCGCTGAAGAGCCGCTGCGAGAAACACCCAGAGCCGCCGGAAGGAATAACCGAGGGTGAGGTGGGGAAAGCAGAGGCGAGGAGGAGCGCGCACCGGCGCGGGAAGCCCGGGCGTGCGGCCGGCCGAGAGCCCTGCCCTGGAGAAGAAGCCGGACCGCGCTGGAGCCACGCCGCGTCCTCCCGGGAAGGCCAGTCCGGTCTCCGTCCCCGCAGCGCGGCTCCCCGAGGCTCCCCGCTGCCCCCGCCGCCCGGCGCCCGCGGCCGCCAGCGAGGGAAGCACCTGCTCCGCCGTCGCCCTCGGACCGCGGGCGGCCGCTGCCCGCCCCCGCCGCGCACCCTCCCCGCCCGCCCGCCTGACCGCCCGCAGCCTAGCCCGGCCGCACGGGGGCGCGGGGCTGCTCACCTTCGACCCCGCCGCCGCCCTCGCGGCTCCGGTCCTCGGCCCGCGAGCCCGCCGGGTCTCCGCCCGCGGCCGCAGGGTCGCAGGGGGCGGGGCGGGGCGGGGCGGCCGGGAGCCGCTGCCCGGCCCTGCGCACAAAGCCCCGCGCGCCCGGCCCCTGCGCCGCGCCACCCAGGCCGATCGCCGGCTCCGCTCCGCTGGCGGCTCGCGGACGGGCACAGGAAATGACCTCAGCAGGCCCCAGCCTCCCACCTCGCCGCCGCTGCGCTCGGGGGACGCGCGCCGGACCGGGGACACCCCGATCCTCCCCCGAAGGAGGTCCCGCCGTTGGTGCGGCACCTGTGAAAATGCGGCGCCCGGATATGGGGCGCAGAAGCCCTGACTCCAGACGGGCGGCCCCGCCGAGTTGTAGTTTCGGGGAGAACAGGGCGGGGGGTCAAGCACGGTCCAAAGAGTAATGCGCGTGCTTCTGTGCGTACTTTTTTATTTTAAAGGAGGCGGCCGAGGAGCCGGAAAGGCAAGCAGGACGCTGGTCGGCGAGCCCTGTAGGTGAGAGCCAGCCTCGCCTTATCCCTGGTAATCTCACTCCCAGGGTAGAGGTTAGGTGGGTGTAGGACAGGCAGATGCGAGGGATCGGTAGCTCCGGGGTCCAGTGCGACCTTAGCTTGCGCCAAGCCCTAGTGCGACCCCCAGTGCCCACAAACAAGAATGAGGAGGAGGGGGAGGAGGAGGAAGGAGAAAATCCGGCGCGTTCTTTCCAGCTCCAATCTTTAGAGTCAAGGCCTGAACAAAAGCAAAACAGCGCTAGGGCCTGTTTCTCCAAGAGGGTGTTGGAAGAATCGTTCAGGTACCCGCGAAAAGAGGTTCAAATCTGAACCTCTAGAGGTGGGACAAGGGACTTGCCCTTTGAACCAGATCCCCAAGGTGGGTTTACTTTCACTAAGGAGAGCTGTCATCCTGGGCCATGGGACTACGATAACTCCAAGACTGAGGTAGATCGGACCCATTCGGTGGCCTCTGCCGCTCCTTCCAACCGTCCAGAAGTTGCCCAAGGAAGCCCTAAGGCAAGTCCTCTGGGTTTTCCAAAAAGGAGATTCATTCATTCATTCACGCTGAGCCATGCATCTGGTATAAATTTCATGAACACACAAAGCTAACATTGCCCTTTCTTTGCCCTTAGATCACGCACGTTAAACACAAGTACTGTTACTTTTTTATTTAATGAGCAGAACATATTTATTGAGGGAAAGAAAACTTCTAAGAGAGGGACAGGAGAGGGGTCCCGAGTGGGTGGTCCCCCTACTTTTTTTTAACCGTTAAAATTTTGTGTGTCTGTCTTTTCAAGGAATTCAGATATTTAAGGTGTGTGAATACATACCTATTTGTATTCACTTCCACCTTTTAATGCGTGCTTTGTTTCTCTTAGTAATATCTACTGTCTCTAAATGGGTATGTTAGCACACCTAGATCTGCTTTGACTGTTTAATGGTTCCTTGATAGTTGTAATAATGAATATTTAAGTTATTTCCAACCTTTGCCTTTTAGATATCTGATGTGGGACTGTCCTTATGATTTAATATTTTAAACATCACTAGGGCCAGTGAGATAGCTCAGCGGACTAAACACCTGCTGAGGCAAGCGCAGGGATTGGTGTTCAGTCCCTGGATCCACAGCCTGAGGACAATGAATCAGACGTGGTGGAACACACCTATAATCCCAGAGCTGGGAGGCTTGGAAATAGGAGGACTACAGTGAGTCTGAGCTGTGTAGTGAGACCCGGCATAAAATATAAAACAACAAGCCGGGCGTGGAGGTGCATGCCTGTAATCCCAGCACTTGAAAGGCTGAGGCAGGAGGATCGGTGTGAGTTCAAGACCAGCCTGGGCTACAAATTGAGCTCAAGACCAGCCTGAACTGCATAGCGAGACCCTGTCTCAAAAAAAAAAATAAACAAAGAAAAAAATAAAACAACAAAGAACAGATCAGTGAGCCAGTCATGGTGTTCCACACATATAATTCCAGCACTCTAGGAAGCTGAGGCAGGAAGATCACAAACTTGAACCCAGCATGGGCAATTTAGTGGTCTTGGGAGACCGTGTCTCAAACTATAAAAGGATTGTGGACATAACTCAGTGTAAAAGTCCTGGGTTCAATTCCTCACTACTAAAGAAAAAAAAAAAAAAAGACACACACATTCGGCAAAGACAGTATTGCAAATTGTAAATTCCAAGAGTAGGTGCAAAATAGCACTCACAAGAAGCTGGACCAACCTAACTCATATCAATATAGTCCGGGGCCTCTTTATTCCCTCCACCCTAGGCCAGTGGTGTGGTTTAGGCCCAAATACAAACTTTTAAAGAGGAAATACGAAGCAAATTAGTGTGTGTGAGGTTTTTATTCTATTTTATGTATGTCTGTATGTATGTATGTATGTATTTTTGCAGTACTGGGAACTTAACCCAGGGCCTTCTCACTGAGATACATCCCCAGCCTTTTTTAATACCAGATGTGGCACACGCCTGTAATCCCAGCACTCGGGGAGGCTGAGGCAGGAGGATCCTAGCAAGTTCAAAACCAGCCTGGGCTATACAGTGAGCTCCAGGCCAGCTTGAACTGCATAGCAAACCTTGTCTCAGAAACACTAACATAGAATCATTCCTTTCTATTTTGAAACAGCCTCTCTTTAGATTGCTAAATTGCCCACAGTGGGTTTGAATTTGTGATCCTTCTACCTCAGCTTCTCAGAATATTGGAGTTACAGGTATTTCAGGCATGTGTCACCATATCTAGCTACTTTTATAAAGATTTGAAAAGATTTTGAGGGAAAACTAAGAACAACACTCAGGAGGCTGAAGTAGGAGGATCTCCATGAGTTCAAAAGCTGCCAGAACTGCTCCTGAAACTCTACCTCAAAAACAGACAGAAACAAATCCAGCCCAATCAAACCACCATTACCTCAGGCAAAAAATATTACTGTGACTTCCATGTGACCTCTCCCTTGCTTTGGGGTCTCTTTTAATCCCAGTTATGTAAATTGGGCAAATTCCTTAGGCACTCTGGGATTTAGTATTTTTAACTTTTTGGTGTCCTTATCTTCCTTTTTTTTTTTTTTTTTTTTTTTTTTTTTTTTTTTTTTTTTTTTTTTTTTTTTTTTTTTTTTTTTTTTTTGGTGGTGAGGGTGTGATTGTTATTAAACAGGGACTTGCGTTGCCCAGGCTAGCTCCAAACTCCACCCTCCTGTCTCAGCCTCCCCAGTTCTAGAATGGCATGCATGTATCAGCAAGTTTTGTTATCTTTAATGTGAGAATCATAATGATTCTCTGAGGTTTGCTGTACTCAAGAGGCTGAGGTAGAAGGATTGAATCGAGTTCAAGCCCAGCTTGAGCTGCATAGAAAAATCCTGCCTAAGATAAAACAACAAAACCAAAAAAGATTCAATCAAATAACAGAATTATAAATCTTGGGATCCAATAGCTGATACCAATTTTTCTTTCCCTAACCATTGTTTGGTATTGAGGATTAAACACAGGGCTTCTCACGTACTAGGTAAGCATTCTGTCCCTGAACTGTCGTTCCAGCTTTTTAAAATTGTACTTTGAAACAAGGTCCCATTTAGTGGCATAAGCCTCAAAGTTATGATTGTCCCACCTCAGTCTTCTAAGTAGCTAAGATGATAGGCAGGCACCTCCATACCCAGCTTCTCCCAGCGTTTTATTTTGAGATCCACAAACTCAATAGAAGTTGCAAAAACTAGCACATTAAATACTCCATACTCTTTACTGGGATTCCCCAACTGTTAACATTTTGCCACATTTACTTTTATTTTATTTTTTGTCTTTTTGAGACAGGGTCTCGCTATGCAGTTAAGGCTGGCCTTGAGCTCACTTTATAGCCCAGGCTGGTCTTAAACTTATAGCAGTGCTCCTGCCTCAGCCTCCCCAGTGCTGGAACTGCAGGTGTGCGCCACCACACCCAGCACGGCGTTTACTGCAACGGGGGCCATGTTCAGACTTCTCCACTGTCCCGTGTCACAGCTGTGTTTTGGGGCTGTGTTGTTGATCATGACCAGCCTTGCCTTGTGCTCACCGAGGTGAATGCTGCTTCCCTCCAGGTCCAGCATGCCCTGGGCACAGAAAGTGTTTCCTAGGTACATTCAGGTCCTTTCCTCAGCTTTTTTCACTGAAGTCATTTCCTCTGCTGACTCCAGCCGCCCTGAGGGCATTCTGGAAAACTCCTCCCTGCCTGCCCTGCCTCCCTCCCGGGGGTCCTCTCACTGGGTCTCTGGTCAGCAGGCACAGCAGTTCTACACTGGGGAAGCCTGGAGTGCCCTCAGCTCCAGCCCCACACACCATCATGGGGCAGGCTGAGGAAAAGGGTAGAGAAAAAGGGGGTGGGGGAACACCTCGAAGCCTCATTTCTGGACTAGACCCAACTTCCTTGCTAGGGGGCTTTTTTTGTGGTCTTTTGTTTTTTCTCTTTTGGTCCCAGGAATTGGACTCAGGGCCTCGCACTTGCCAGGCAGACGCTGGCTGCTGGGCTACATCGCCAGCCATCCGACTTCTCTTTTGCATTAAACATTAACCCGGGACCAGGATATTCAGGCCTCACCTCAGCAGAGAAAGTAACCAGGTAACTCAGCTCAGACCCAGGAAATCTCTGAGTGTGTCCTGTGTTTCTCAGCAGCCCTGGCGTGCCAACCCCAGCCCCAATTACTATGTCAGTGACCCCTACCCACCCTTGCTCCCCATGGACTCTGGACACCATGACAACTCCTCCAAGGGCCAGAAAAGAGGGGTAGAGCCGAACCACTCATCAGCAGAGGCAAAACCCCTGGCCAACCCCTCAATCCCATTCTGAACCCTAATAGCCTTGAGCCCCGGCCTCCCTGGGGCCTGAGCTCTTCTCCTGGCCCCTCCCACACCACGGAGTACATTGTCACTTTCAGCGTCTTTCACCTTGGCTGGTCCTTTGCGTGTCCAGCTCAATGGCTTGCTCGGATCATCAAGGCCTTGAACGACCCCGCCACCCCACCCCACCCCTGTCTGGTAACAGTTACACCCCAGAAATGCATCCCTGCTGGCCTCCAAGCAGCCTGCCTCTGATTTAACCCAAATGAAGAGAAACTTGTCTTCCTGGCTTAAGGCACATTTTATGTAAGCTTTTGGAGGACTTGAGGTCTAGGATCAAGCTCTGGCCACAGGCCAGACTCAGACAAGAGCATCGACTGACACTGACTTCTCTCCTCCCCTGCTCTGTCCCTTTCACTCATTCGCCTATGGAAGCTGACTTCGAAGCTGTTCCAGGAACCACTGTCTAAGATGCCTTTGACTATAAGCTGGAAAAGACTCATCCTTGCTCCCCATCTCAGGTTGTCCTGCTGTAAAATGAAAAAAGAAAAAAAAAATTTCCTAGCACAGTTACCCTGGAGTTGAAAATATTTGACAGTTGGAGGACCAGCAGCGTTCTGAGGAAGTTACCAGCACAGAGGGAGACTCTGCAGAGCTGAGGTAAAGCAAAGCCCATCTTGGGTACCCTCTGTGGCCTGTGCTGAGGTGGGAGGGGGCCAGCAGGAAGGGCAGGGATGGGAAGTGGGGACCCAGGAGCCTGTTGGAAAGATCCCCAGAACCCGCCAAGGAGCTGTGGAGAAATGGCGCACAGCGCAACACCGAAGTTTGTTCCTGTTGGACATAGCTTATGATTTCCAGATGACCTGAGGAAGGAAGGCGGAGGTGAGAGGGGAACAGTGCGACCGCGAGCTCTGGGCTGGAGGGCGCTTCTGCAGGAGGCAGGAGAGGCACCCACGGCCAGGAGTCTGAACCAGCTTGTGCTTTGGCAATAGTTGGGTTTCTTTCATGAACAAGGTGGGTACTGTGGAGGCCATTTCTCCTCTGCCACCTCTTACAGGTGGACAATCAGAAGAGGCCCAGGCCAGGGCCAGCCTCGGCGGTGCACACCTGTGATGCTGTCACTCAGGTTCCGCGGCAGGACGATTGCTGTGCGTTCAAGGACAGCCTGAACTGTCTTGTGAGACCCTGTCTGAAAAAAAGAACAAGAAAAAAGAGATGAGGCCAAATTCTGCCGGACACGCATAGATCGGCGACAAGCAGACCCCAAATGCCTGACCTACTTCCTGGAAGGCGGGCGGCTGGCCCGGCCTGGTTCTTGCCGTTCATTCATGACTCAAGAACAGTAAAGCCTGATCTTCCTGGCTGGCTCCATGTTGTGAAAAGCACTTATTTTTCCAATGAAAGCTTATTTCTAGTATCTCTCAAGCGCGTTAAGCCCTTGGGTGTGATCTGGATGGGCTTTGAAGTGCTTATGTAACAGCGTTGCCTGATTAGGCCACTTCAGATGCTAACTCCCTGCTCTGGGTTAGAGGAGGAGCCAGTTTGCACACACACGCCTGCCCCAGGTTTGAACCGGAATGTTTAAAAAATAAACTTCTACCGGAGTTGCTAGAACATGATCCTAGTGCTAAGCAGTATTTACTAATCCAGAGAAGAATAATGAGATGCCAGCCAAGAGGAGTGGGAGAGGGAGGGACCACCCTGTGAGAGACCCCAGGGCCTGCCAGGCTGAGCTTCTTGTTAGCAGACACTTAGGGAGCTGCTGGGGATGACACTGGGGTGCAGAAAAGAAAGAACTTGGAAAGTGGGCAGAGCCCTGAAAATTCTGGCCTTACCACGTGGGTGACGATGTGGTCCTTGAGGCCCTTAAGTGTTCTGAGTTGATTCTTTATAAAATAGTGACCACAATCATTCTTTTTTTTTTTTTTTTTTTTAATTTTATTTATTTATTTATTTGTTTGCTTGTTGTGTTTGTTTGTTTCTTTATTTTATTCATTTTGTGGCTGGCTCAGCCTGCCCTAGTGGTGGCGCTGGCGCAGCATGTGGTGCCGGGGATCGAACTGCAGTCCCTGCAGTTGCCTGAGCCCTCCTAAGCAGGCGCTTTAGACTACTGAACCATCTCGCCGGCCCCCACAATCATTCTTAAACCAAGCGTGGGCACACGTGTAATCACAGCACTGGGGAGGCTGCAGCAAGAGGAACATTGTGAGTTTAAGACCAGCCTGGGCTACAAGGTGAGCTCAAGGCCAGCCTGAACTGCATAATGAGACCCTGTCTCAAAAAGACAAAAAAAAAAAAAAAAAAAAGTTACGGGGCCGGCGAGCTGGATCAGCGGTCTAAAGCGCCTGCTTAGGCAAACTTAGGCAACCTCAGGGACCCCGGTTCAATCCCCAGCACCACATGCTGCGCCAGCCCCACCCCCAGTGCAGGCTGAACCAGCCATAACTAAAAAAAAAAAAAATGACAGTAATCATGCTTGTTCCTTAGGGCAGTTGTAAGAATCTAGTGAGATAGTATGGTGTCTGTCATGTGATTTACAAATAGTAGCTTTAAAAAAAAAGAAATAAGCATTCTGAACAAGTATTTGCTGCAGATGTACTGACCTGGTAGAGCGTGTACCACCTACCAGAGGGGGTGTAAAGGTGCCCGGCCGCCTCTTTGCTGTGAGGTTGTCGTAGGCAGAGGCGGGAGAAAGGGGAGTGAGTCTAGAGAGCTGGAGACATGTCTGACAGCTGACTGTCCCATAGGAACCCCACTTTCAGGCTGTGGGCTGTGAGCAGACCCCTCCTGCTTCACTCAAGGCCTCACAAGTCAAAGCAGCTGTCCTGTTGGAAAAAGAAGAGAGAGTGGGGTCGGAGTATGGAAAGAAGGAGAGATCTCAGGCTCCCGGGAGCTCTTGGACCAATTATTATATTATGATTATGCTTAATTTTAATTTTAGGACAGCGTAGATCAGACTTGAAGTGATTTTCCTGTTTTCAACCTCCCAAGCTCTGGGATTACAGGCATGCACCACCATGCCTGGTCTCAGTCATTGTGTCAGTGTACCCCGTGGGTAGGGTTGGCATAGCACACCCAGGATCAAACCCTTGCCACTGCGCTCTGCCTAAGTTAGTTCTGCCTTAGTTAGCTGAGCTATCTGGTTGGCCTATTATCTGCCTCAGCCTCCCTAGTACTGGGATTACAGACACGTACCAGCAGTCAGGTAGTTTCTTTACCAATCAAAGCCATTCCATGTTCTTCTTGCCTCAAACAAAGAATTGGATGAGAAGAGCCAGCAACTGTGCCAACAGTTCTTTTGAAAATGTGAGGTAAATGGGTATGGGAGAAGCCAGCCTTGGAGAGGTCACTTGGGCTGAACAAAGAGAAAAAGAGGGTGAAGGCAAAAATGGAGGGTACGTCACGGCTGGGGCGATAGCTCAGCGGCGCCTGCATAGCAAGTGCAAGGCCCCGAGTTCAATCACTGGCACAAAAATAAACATAAAAATCTTGCCTGAGGGGCTGGCGAGATGGTTCAGTGGTCTAAAGCGCCTGCTTAGGAGTGCTCAGGCAACTGCGGGGAATGCAGTTCGATCCCCGGCACCACATGCTGCGCCAGCGCCACCACCAGGGCAGGCTGAGCCAGCCACAAAAATGAATAAATAAAGAAACAAACAAACACAACAAGCAAACAAATAAATAAATAAATAAAATTAAAAAAAAAAAAAATCTTGCCTGAGAAATGAGATGCAAGCGACCCTGCAAACTTGTACACCGCAGCAGCTGCTCTTCCTTGCGCTGTCCCTCTGGGAGCTCAGAAGTCCCCCATACGGGGTCCCGGCACTGCCCTGGGGTCTTGTAACTGACCAGTCCTGCCATTTCCCCCAGCCAGTTGGAGCACACCTGTCTCCTGGATCACTCCTACCTCAGCCTCCCAAGTGCTGGGATTACAGGTGTGCACCTTGGGGCTAGTTCTTCTTTTTTTATTTTCATTCATTCATTCATTCATTCATTCATTTATTTTGTGGGACTGGGGTTCAAACCCATGACCTTGCACTTGCCAGGCAAGCACTTGTGCCACAGAGCTATCTCCCCAGCCCCTTCTTCTTTTTTGAAAAAAATATACAGCATGGCTGGCTCAGCCTGCCTCGGGGGTGGGGCTGGCACAGCATGTGGTACCTGGGATCAAACCGCGGTCCCTGCAGCTGCCTAAGCTTGCCTAAGCAGGTGCTTCACACCACTGAGCCATCTCTCCAGCCCCATCGGGGCTAGTTCTATTCTAGCCTCTGTGTCGGGGACTGGCGCAGAACTCAGTAGCCTTTGGTCACAGAGAAATCTCAGGAGACTTTCACTGTGGAATCCCTGAGACCGGGGTGTGGATAGCCAGGGGGTGGGTCAGAGAACCTCAGGGTCACTACTCGAGCAGGGCAGCGATTGGACTTGTAGTGGAGTGCAGAGCAGGCAAGAAAGGAGATGGTTGGGGCAGAATCTGTGCATGTGTGCATGCGTGCATGCATGCGTATGTGTGTGTGTGTGTGTGTGTGTGTGTGGTGTGTTTTGACTTCGGACATGGCCACCTCCCATTTATTCTTGCAGGTGCTCACAAACACACGTACCTGGTGCTTGCTGTTCTCCAGGCTCGGCACTAAGAAGTGAAGCGTGGCAAACATGAGCCAGTGAACTCAGGGCCAAGGCTCTAGAGCTGGCTGTGCCCGCCCTGGACTCTTGGCTCGTCCCACCAATGCAGCATGAAAATCATGCAATGAGGACACCGCTGTGAACGGGCGGTCAGTGGGGCTGGGAGCCAGAGAGCCAGGCAGGGAAGAGGGCGGGGCAGGGAGTCTCCTCTGTGTGCGGAAGTCCGAGCTCCTCCCTACGGAGGTCGTTAAAAGGTGGAGACGGGGCTGAAAATGTCCCTCAGTGATAGCATGTACAAGGCCCTGAGTTCAAATCCCAGCCTTGCCCCAATGCCTGGCATAGACATCTCCTACTAAACTATTATGTAACTATTATGGTTTGTGTCTAGTTGTCCCCCCAAAACCCCATACAGTCGTGGGGCGGGGACTTCTACAGTTTGAGATTAACTCATGATCCACTGGGATTATGGGTGATCCAAGGCTGGGATTATGGGTGTGGCCTGAGGCGGACAGCCTGAGGCAGAGAGTCTGAATGTAATATAAGAGAGACAGACTCTCTTCTTTGCCATTGTTGCTGTTCTACTGCCATGAACTGGATACTCTCTGCCCTGTTCCACTCAGCCTTGGGCCAGCCGAATATGGACTGAAACCTCCAGTCACTGTGAGCTACATAAACCTTTCCTTCCTTCATTTTGGGTGTCAGGTATTTGTCCCAGCAGTTAGAGAAGAGTAATTGAGATGGTAACTAATATTAAACAGGGATCTTGAAGGTATAAAATCATAAATGGCAACCCAAGCTCTAGGGACTTACAAGCTGCTGTAGAGGTGGGTAGGTGGAGGAGGCCTGCCTGGTCAAGAGGGGCTTTGACGAGGAGGTGGACAGCGATTCCCCGTGTAGCGTCTCTACCTCACCACTGTGCTGCCTCTGCCCCCCGCCCCCAGCTGTTTCTCCCCTGCGATGCCTTCTGCCAAGCCACCCTGCCCGGGAGCCAGGTGACTACTGACCGAAGCTTCTCCAAGCTGTGAGCTAAATAAGGCTTTCTCCTTTTAAAGCAAAACAAATGTAACCTCATCTCCTAAAATCTCAAGGTCACTGATTGAAGATACAGACTCCAGCTTCTGATGCCAGGCACCTGGCAGCCGCGATTTACAGTACAGCTATGGCCAAGTCCAAGAACCACTCGACACACAACCAGTCCCCAAAACGGCACAGAAATGGCATCAAGAAACCTCAGTCACAAAGATATGAATCTCTGAGGGAGTAGATCCCAACCTCCTTAGAAACATGCGTTTTGCCAAGAAGGGCTTCAAGAACATGCAGGCAAACAATGCCAAGGCCGTGAGTGCACACACCCGAGGCTATCAAGGCCCTCGTCAAGCCCAAGGAGGTCAAGCCCAAGGTCATCCCAAAGAGAGTAAACCGCGGGCCACCTGACTGGCCTATACTGCCCACCCCAAGCTTGGGAAGCGTATCCATGCCCAAATGGCTAAAGGTCGCAGGCCTTGCCGGCCAAAGGCTCCAGCCAAGGTCCAGGCTCAGCTTCTGCTGCAGCCTAGGCTCCCAAAGGTGCCCAGGCTCCCAAAGGTGCCCAGGCTCCCAAAGGTGCCCAGGCTCCCAAAGGTGCCCAGGCCCCTGTGCAGGCTCCACAGGAGAAGCCTCTTAGCTGCTGATGTAAAAACAGAAGGATGGGGTGCCATCCGTGGTGTGTGTGAGGGGTGTCCTCCTGTGATCTTTGTACAAATAAACCTGAGGCAGGATTAAAAAAAAAAAAGAAAATACAGGCTCTGGACCCCTGCCTGGCCTTTTGGGTCAGCAGGCCTAGGACTCGAAGCGTGTCATACATACATCACATTCTGACACTTCAGGGAGCCTCCAGGCAGCATCTCCAGAGAGTAGCGTGGGGTAGAAGTGATGTCACAACATGTATCAATGCACAGATCTGTCCAGGGCGGCTGCGGGTCTGTGAGCAAACCCCGAGGGATGGGAGCCAAGAGGGTGGGCTATGGGGTGGCTGAGCTGGGAGCTGAGAGGCTCAGGGGAGTTAAGCCCGAAATGCAGACATTCCACTGGAATTCGAGATCATTTCAGAGCTTGCGCACGATATTGAACTTTTCTCCCAGCTGTCTCCTCCATCAGCTTTCATTCAAGATGAAAACAATGGCTGCTCACAGCCACTGGGGGAGGAGCTGGGCAGGGACAGCTCCGAGTAGGTGTCAGGTTCTCGGGCAGCCTGGAAACTGGCTCTAAGAAGCCAAGGAAACCGGGGCCAGGCAGGGTGCCGCTGGCAGCCCCTACCTCCTCCTCTGTGGTGCATCTGTGGCAGCTCCCAACACACGGGGTCTCAAGGTGACAGTGCATGGCCCCTGCAGTCCCTCTTCCAGAGCTCAGCGTGCAGCTCTGGCACCTGGCTTTGTTCTGGACTCTTAGGGAGGACAACACTCAGTACATTCCACCCATTATCACTGTCCCTTCCACCACGACAGACATCAGCTGAGAAGAGGAGTTTTCCACCCTGACCCCGTCCCCAAAGGTGACTCCTCATCTGACTCCCGCCAGCTCACCTCCCAGGTCTTGAAGGTAAAGTCCCGCTTTCCTGCGATCAGCACGTGCTTGTCACTGAGCCACTGTGGGTCAGGGTGCAGGACAGGGACATCGTGGCGAGGAGAGGCTGCTTTCTTTCTCAGGAAGAGGCCTGTGACCTGCATGGGGGCCTGGCACAGGGCTGTGAGGGCTGGTCCTTGCTCAGCCACTACTCTAGGATGCTGGGGTGGCCTCCGCAGGCCGCGGTGCCTCTGTGCGTTCAGCCATGTGACAGGCGTAGGGCCTTCCTGGTTGCTGTGCGCTGGTAGATGGGCCCCACCTGAGGGCCATGATATGGGGAGAGGGGTGTTCCTGTGTGCAAAGCGCCTTGTCAGCTGGAGTGACTATTGCTAGACGGAAAGGGAAGCCATGTTGCCAGACATCCCTGGGTCACCATGGGCTGTGACATCAAGAACAAGTGGAATCTGTCTAAGCTCACTGAAAATCAAATGTGTAAAGCTGATCTTGGGGCTCCCTCATGTTCCAGGCACCTGCTAAATGCCTTACCAGAAATAAAAAGATGAGAGATCCTAGCCCTCTGGACTGAGTCTGAGGGAGGAGGAGGCTCATGGGCTGCAGGCCAGCCTGGCCTGCACTGTGGAAAGGAGAACAACAAAGATTAAAGAAGAAAAGAAATAGGGCTGGTGGTATATAGCTCAGCAAGCTAAGCGCTTGGTTAGGGAAGCGCAGGGGCTAGGGTTCAATTCCTTGGCCCCACATGCCACGCTGGCCCCTGCCACCCACCCCACCCCACCCCCGAGTGTGCTGAACTGGCAATGGAGTCTGGGCATGGTGGCACGTGCCTGTAATCCCAGCACTTGGGAGGCAGGAAACAGGAGGATCACTATGAGTCAGAGCTGCATAGTGAGACCCTGCACAAAAAAGAAAGAAAGAAGAAAAGAGAAATATTTTATAAGGAATGATCTCTCAAGAATGATCTTTGTTCTTACAACTCACTGGGTCTCGAGTTTTTTTTAATATATATTTGGTACAGAGTATGCAACCTGGACTCGTAGTGATCCTCCTGTTTGCAGCCTCCCCAGCGCTGGGATTACAGTCGTGTGCATGTGGGGGCGTGGCTGGTGCAGCATGTCATGTCCGAGATCGAACCCCAGTCCCTCCCTGAGCTTGTCTAAGCAGGTACATAGTTTGTTGAGCTATCTCACTGGCCCTCGAGATTCTCTCTCTCTCTCTCTCTCTCTCTGACTTTCTGTGCATTTCAGACTGGCCTTGAGCTCACTTTGGAGCCCAGGCTGGTCTTGAACTCACAAGGATCTTTCTGCCTCAGCCTCCCGAGTGCTGGGATTACAAGTGCGTACCACCATGCCCAGCTATCTGCCTTGTCTAAGTGAGTAAGCTGAGGCTTTCCAAGGCCAGAGGCCTGGCCAACCCTATATGCTATGCTTTGGACCTGCTTCACCGAGGCACGAGCCCCACAGGGTACCTTCCAGCCCAAGTGGCTGCAGTGAAAAGGCCTGTACTCCGGTCTCACAGAGAAAGCAAGAAGTGAGCACAGGGCCTGGCCAACAGCCTCCCGCTCTGCTAATGTCTGGAACCAGCAGGTCACAGGCCCCTGTGACTCATTAGGACTTGTTACACTTCCTGTCCACCACGCTCAGGCTCAGAGTTTTTAGAAGGAGCAGCAGGGCTTGCCCTCTTCAGGGTGTTTTTTTTCTTGTTTTTTTTTTTTTTTTTTTCCAGCTCCCTTTGCAAAAGGGGATCCAGTTCAGATCATTTAACTCGTCCTCCCTCTAAATTCTGGCCTGGACCTGCCAAAGGCAGGGGGCTGGTTCTCAGCGCCACCTAGTGGTGAGGATGGCCTGCTTGTTTGCTGGCAGGACTCAGCCGGGATGCAGCTAGGGCCGCTGCTGCTTTGTCCACCCTTGAAACCCGTGGTTAAAGACCATGTAAGCATTACACGCCTTGGTCCTGTTCCTCTTCGCATAGTTTCAGGAGAGGAGGAGCTCAAGTTCAAGGACAAGCTTGGGCCATTTAGCAATAAGCTAAACCCTCACTCAAAATTTTAAAGAGTGGGGCCGGGAGCGCGGGTGCACTCACGTTAACCAACACTAGGGCGGCTGGGGCAGGAGGATCACTGCAAATTTGAGGCCAGCCTGGGCTGCACAGTGCATTCAAGGCCAGCCAGAACTGTCTAGGAAGACCCTGTCCCCCCCCGCCAAAAAAACGCTACATCAAATAAAAAAAGGTAGTGATGTAACTCAGTGCAAAGGCCCTGGGTTTAACCCCAGTAGCCCTGCCCTAAAAAGACTAGATTGCCCTAAAGAAAACCTCTAAAAAGCAGGGGGAAATGAAAAGAATACTTTTTCCCCCTTATTCCAGGCACTAGCTTAAAAAAATGTGTGCCTTCTCCTTCTACGCAAAGCACAAGACCTAAAGCACCATATGTAGCCACCAACTACATGCTTGTCAGGCGGACCTGCCATAGAATCGCGTGACACAGGCGGGGGACAGAAAGAGTCTTTCCTGCATAAAGTCTAAACTGAGGCTGGCACCACCATACCCTATAATCCTAGCACCAGAGAGGCTGAAGCAAGAAGATCCCTGAGTTCAAAGCCAGCTTGGACTATATAGTGAGTTCAAAGCCAGCCTAGAATATGCAGCAAGACCCCCTGCCTCAAAAGCAAACAAAACCCAAACCCTGGGTTAAGCACTGTCTTGGCTCTGCTGTAGATAAGTGAGGGAGCCCTGGGCTGGAACCAGACTGCTGGCTCTGGACTGTGCCAGGGGCTTTTCTCAGGCAGAAGTGAGGCTTGGAGTTTTCAGAGGGCCCAATGGGCCATGCATCTTTGAAAAAGTAATTTCTACATTTCTGGCTTCTAAGATCATTGTCTCAGTCCAGAGGAAGAATAGTAGTGTGCTTCCTTCTTCAGAGTGGGCCCACCCAAAGCAGAGTCAGGTGAAGGCGACCCACAGGTCTCCTATACAGAAGGAGGTGAGCAGAACCAGCAGGCTTCTGTGTACCCCCAAGAGACCCTGTTGGGAGCGACACGGGCCAGGTGCTCTTTCCTCGTTCCACACATGACATGTTCCCATGCTGATCACGGGGAAAATTCTCAGTTGGTTTCTGGAGGGTTCTGATCATGCGTGCATCAATTTCCTGGGCACAGGGGATCAAATGCATGGGCCCAGCACCCCTGGAACAAAAGATTCTCCTGAGAAAAATGTGGTCCTCATGGGAAGCCAAGCCATAAGTGTTGCAGCAAGATAGCTCAACAGACTGAGCACTTGCTTAGGCAAGTGCAGGGATTGGGGTTGCACCCGCAGCACCACATGCTGCACCAGCCCTGCCCCTGCATATGCTGAGCTGGCCACCAAGACCGGATGTGGTAGTGCATGCCTGTAATCCCAGCACTGGGGAGGCTGAAAACAGGAGGACCACTACGAGTCCAAGCTGCATAGTGAGATCCTGTACAAAATACATAATAAATAAATCAATAAATAAATGCACTGAAATACTCAAGATACATTTCTTTAAATGTATTTGCCACTCAAGCCAGTGGTAAGGCGTATAAGATTGTACTCCTTTTATAGAGGTAAGGCTCATTAAAAATGTCTTTATCAATGTATATTTATGTCACCGAATAGTGGTGTTTTGGGTGATTGGAACGTGCATACATCATAACTTGATTATTTTCAATCCCTTTACCTCCCCTTCTTCCCTTTTCTTCCCCTTCCTTTGACCCCCTACCCTGTCTTTAGAAGTCTACTTCATAGCTTCCTATAATTTTTCCTTCGCTTTATTTATTGAGAGAAACATGGCCTACTTTGCAGATTCACACACTGTCCCCACGCAGGGCCGTGCGCATCTTTGCGCCGTTCTCCCTTTGGCAGGTGGGATGCGGGAGCCACCACACTGAGCTTTCTCTGCAGTCTTAGCCACTCGAAACCCTGGTCCTCTTGTTGCAATTTGTGATTCCGTGTCCTTTCTGGACCAGTGTCACTGAACCTTTCTCCCAAATGATGTTAGAAAAAAGATGAGGGCAACCTGTAACGTACGTAGCAGCAATGATATTGAAATAAAAGGCGAAAGGGCTGCAACTGAAGTGTCCATCAGCTGGGCCCTGGTCAGTAAGGTATGATGCATACAGCTGTTACGATTTAAGATGAAAAATTTTATGTATTGACATGAAAGATGTTTACTATTTAATGTCAAAGGAAACAGCTCTAGGAAAGTATGTAGAGTATTAGTTATTTTTTTAATTTTTATGTATTTGGTACAGGGTTTCACTACACAGCTTGGACTTGTAGTGATCCTCCTATTTTCATCCTCCCCAGTGTGGGGATTACAGGTGTGCACCACCACATCAGGTGTCAGTGGCCAGTTCAGTGCACCCCGTGGATGGGCCCAGCACACCATGTGGCGCCAGGGATCGAACCCTGGTCCCCGTGCTTGCCTAAGCAGGCACTTAGTCCACTGAGCTGTCTTGCTGGCCCTTATTTATCTTTGAGTGTAGAAATTTGATATAATGCTTTTAGTTTCTGCTTTGTTCTTTTCCATATTATGTAAACATTTTACAAGGGGTATGAATCATTTTTCTAATAAAGCTATTAAAATGTTTTGAAAGTATTGATCTCATGGGTAAGGAAGAAAGCTGAGATTTGGAGACACTGACAAGTGACTCAATAAAGCCACAACCTTTGTCAGTCCCAAGACCAGAATGTGCCCCTGTAACCATCCACCCGTCATGCTCCATGACAGCTCTTTGAGTCCTGCCTCTAGTGGGCTAAGATGCTAGGGATGGCTGTGGACAGTGGAGTTATGTGTTCAGATTGGAGGAGACCCACCCGCTCCTCCTACCACATGGACCCCTACTGTCTCTTCAAAGCAATTAAGCTGTGGCCGCAAGAGCGTTACTGGCTCCCTATTATGCAGGATGCTCTTGCGGCCTGGCAGGTGTCCAGGTCTCGAAGAAGCAGACGCATGTCTGGGGACAGAGTTGAGCGGAGCCCTTCCTTCTGTTGCAAGCCCACTTTGTCTCCTACTGGGAAATGATGTTTTCACCAACTCTCTTCCCTTAAGGAAAAAGAGAACATGAGGTGGGCTGGGCACAGAGCAGAGCTCTGATGGCATGAGGTGGCGGGGTGGAGCGTGTTCACCGATTTCAGGAGGAAACCCCAAGCCTGTGCTCCTTCCCTCTCCCCTTCCCACCCCTTCACTGCTACCTGTGTTCCTGCACACTCCCGACTGACCTTTCTTCTGATGACTTTAGAGCTCTGGGGCATCATCAGGTTGGGTGGTCAGGACCTCTGGGGCCTATCATCTTCCTATAACATGAACTTGGATTTAATCGATAAAAGCCCAAGGAAGAGACAGAGCATTAATCTCCCATCATCCCACTACGGGGTGCCTTCAGGGCCAAGATGGCTGCTGAGCAACCCGCTCCCTTCTTAGCCTTGCAGCCCTGGGCCATACAGACCTGTGGGTCCAGCACAAGGCCCATCCCTGCTGCGCTCTGCTTTGTGTTACTAAAGTCTCATCTTCTTCCCTCTCGGACCAGGGCCTCTACCGTGCTCCCCCGGAGACCACGACTCCATTTACCCGATATTGCTGTCTATGGATGTGAAAAAGTTCCCACCAAAGATGTCACTGCCCTGTCCCCACATCTGTGCTTGGCTGAAGGCAAAGAGAAAGCCGACCTTGACCTGAGCCGAGGGAACGAAAGAGAGGTAGGAGTATTGATCGAGAGAAGTCTGTGGATTTACAAACCCTCAATCCCGAGCCAGGCCAGCGTGTTTACAAATAGTGAGAGAGACAGACCTGACTGTGGAATCAACCCCAGTGTAGAACTCAACTAATGGCAACCCTTCCGCTTCCTGCAAAGTGGAGAATTTAGAGCAGTCACCCGAGGGCCAGGGGTCACCAGTGTACAAACAGAGCGGCCACTTGGTGCACAAACAATGCTTGGCTATAGACCGACTCTCAGGATTCTCGCCTTCCATGCACGCAGGTCTCCATCTTGCTTACCTGTGGGACCGTACTCCTTAGCACAGCGCACAGTACCTTAACAGCTGTTGAAAGAACATGTTCCTTGAAACCAGGCTCCTGGCTCTCCACATAGCACACCACTGGGTATAAGACCCTGGAAATGGACTTACTAATTAATTAGCAGATGTTAATGGGGACTAATGGAACAACTCCACTGAACCAACTCTCTAGGCAAGATGACGCCTGGGGTCATCAACCCCTCCAGCTTATGCAGCCTTTCCTAAAGGGGGCAGAGTCCTACAAGGGCCTGGACATGGAGGGTATAGAGTGGAGAGATAGGGGTCACCCTACTCCTATGATGAAATTTGCACCTTGGTGGCTCCAGCTAGGCTGCCTCTCAGCCAGCTCTGATGGGAGATATTGTTTGTCTTAGAGCACAGGAAGAAAGATCCTTCTTCTTCTTCTTCTTCTTCTTCTTCTTCTTCTTCTTCTTCTTCTTCTTCTTCTTCTTCTTCTTCTTCTTCTCCTCCTCCTCCTCCTCTTCCTCCTCCTCCTC
>PVKN010005750.1:0-30022 GCA_004027915.1 Capromys pilorides | reverse complement strand
GGGCTGAGGGTGCTGGAGCCTCGCTGGGGGCGGGGCTGAGGGTGCTGGAGCCTCGCAGGGGGCGGGGCTGAGAGTGTCATGCGTGTCTCCTTGGAGCTAGCGGTGTCTCCCCAGCTAGCTTTGGTCCCATTGGGTCAACACCTGTGCTGCAGTCAGAGTCCCTGCAGCTCTCAGGCACTAGCCTGAGACTCTGTGGTCTTGTGTCTCGTCTACCTCAGGTCATCTGGAGATCAGGTCTTACAGCGTCTCACAGGATGGCAGGTTCTGAAAAACACAGCAGGCGGAGAGGGCCAAGTTGGTTCCCAAGCACCTCGCTGCGGAGGCGTGGGTGGAGCCCTTTGTCGTCTTGCTGTCCTTAGGGACAGGGGCTCACAGGCGAGTGTGGACAAGAGGAGGCAGGTGGTGGTCGTCACAGGCAGTTGCCCAAGTGGGGATTCTGCTCTCCGTGGCCTGCATGTGGGAGTGGCGGCTGGGTCCATAGTCCACATTTCCAGAATCGCGGGCAGGCTGTCTGGCAGCGGGAGCCCCCACAGGAAGAGATTGCTCCGAGGGTGCCAGCAGGGGCTCCTCCTCACTAACACTACCACTGACTGCACGGATCCATGAGGGAGCGACTCCTTCTGCTCTTTGTCTGGGCTCCTTTGTCCCCCTGTCATCTGGTGACCAGAATGGCCATGGCATAGTCATCCCTGCACCCATGGCTAAATGTCCACTCAGAGGGGCTAACCGCTGCCCTTGGAGGTGTGCCCGGGCTGTACCCTGGCCCCTCCCAGGTGACCCAGGTGAGTGGCGATGTCCTGAGGTTCCCTGCCTCAGCCGGCAGGGGAGTGGCCCGGTCATGAAGAGCCTGGGACCGCCTGAGAGCTCAGGTTTCGATTCTGTGAACCAACGCACCAGGCCACCTAGAACACGTCAGACTGTCTTCCAGTATACTGTGGCAAATCAGAGACCCCAAAGAAGATTACAGAAAAGAGTGAGATGCAGTAGAATAGCAAACCAGACGTGAGACTCGAACAGCTTACTAACGTTTCAGAGATCTCGGGAAATGTATTCACCAAGAGACATCTTGGGACAGACAGCAGATGGATCCGAGGTCGTTTTTAGTGCTATGAATACTTTCACACATGACAGCGTCAGGAATGCCTAAGGTCTAAGGAGTAATCGGAGAAAGGTGTCCTCAGGCACTGCCCCCCCACCCCAGTCTCCTGGATGGATCTGGCTCACACGAAACTAACTCTCCTCACATCCCATGGAAGTGAAGTTAGTCCACGCCAGAGCTGCTCATGGCGACCAGATGGCTTTGAGCTAGCCTGTGAGTTAGGACTCTGGGGACACCAACAGAAAGCAACCCTAGTTTGGACCTTGGAGACTGAAGAGTCTTGGTGCCACGCCCTGTGGAGATTCCAGTCAGTGGGAAGCAACCCCAGAGGACCCTGCCTTTGCGGTTGGCTCTCCTCCTTCCACTGGCTCTTCCCATGAGAGACACCTGGTTGACGCCCTGAAAATGGAGGTGGCACACTCTGATCTGGAGGATGTCCCACCAGGCCTCCAGGGATCTCATGTGTGCCCCAAGTCTCAAGCCCTGGCCGGATGCTGAGAGGTGATTGGACTAGGCCTGGGTCTCTAACTTGAGTCTCTAGCTACTTTTAAGTTACTGGGATCCCCTGATTCCAGCCCCCCAAAAGCCCAAACCCTAAAACAAGAAGAAAGCCATTGCTTTTTAGATGGCTTGTCCCCATTGATATTTACTATTAGAAATAGAAGCTGAGTTTTAAGGTGTGCATTTATGTATTTAAAAAGTTGTTAGAGCCACTACATCTTAATATAAGTCACATAATTTTGTGAAAAGCAACAACATGCACCAAGGGGAGAAAAATCAGGGAACGTTACTAAGGCAGCAAGCACCGCCCCCACTCGGGGGACTTTATTCACTGGCTTTTGTCAAAGCGAAGCCGGCTAACGTATTGTACTTGTCTCTGCACTCTGTAGGTGGCCAGAGCGTTCTTTTTATTGATTCGTAAGAAAGCTACTTAGGAAAAGAGAGGCCCCTTCAATAGTTTTCTGACCATCGATTTGTTTTCTTTTCCTTTTTTATGTACTTAGTACAGGGTCTGCAGGATGTCACTACGCAGAGCAGACTGTGTTTTGGTTTGTGAACAGGTGTCTCCCCAAAGCCTCATGCAGTCATGGGGAGGCTCCTGGAATTCGTAATTGATTATTGTGGAAATGGGTGCTGTTCTCCCTTGGGGCAGGTGATTTTCATTTCAATGTAAGGGAGGAAGAGAAGTTAGCTGCTTGAGCTGCTGCTAGCTCTACTTGTGCTCTTGCTCTTAGCCGCCACCATGAAAGGCTGTCCTCTGCCATGTGCCGCTCTGCCTTGGAGCCAGCTGAATATGGACTGAAACCTCCAGTAACTGTGAGCTAAATAAACCTTTCCTCCCCTCATTTTGAGTGTTGGGTATTTGTCCCAGCAACGAGAGAAGAGTAACTAAGACAGACTTGTAGTGATCCTTCTGTTTTCAGCCTCCCAAGTGCTGGGATTATAAACATACGCCACCACACCCAGTCTCAAATGCTCAGTGCACCCCAGGGTTGGGACCGACATGGCAGGCCTGGAGATTGAACCCCCAGCCCCTGCACCTGCTTACAGGCACTTTAATCCCCTGTGCTATTTGGCCCTAAAAACAGAAAAATTTAAGCATTGACTGCTCCTCTCTGTAGAGCAGCAGAAATCAGCAGTACAGCTGTCCAAACCACACCGCACACATGCATAAATACACCTTTCTCCCCCTTCCCTCCTTCTTCCGGCCTTTCTCTCATCCCAGCCTTTCCTTCCCTCTCACAGTAGCTACCGTGCCTTTCAGGTCTTATTTCCTCTTTTGGGTTCTCACCCTCCTGAGACGGTCCGATGCTGGCACCTGCGGTCTGATCCATTCCGCTTCGAGCTAGGTCTCTAGGTGCCCACTTGCACTTTGAGCGGCTCTGCGACCCACGCAGAGCTGTGGCACGTTGCAAAGTGGTCTCTGGGGATGCTGGCTAATACTTTACGGCCAGATGGCGAGTATTTACCTTTCACTGTAAATATCAGTGCTACTGTTTTTGCAAAGCTTGTAAATGCTGGGAAGCGCTCAACACCCCGGGACAGGGCCCACTTCCCCCAGATTCCAGCTCTTGCTCAGAGGCCGTGTGATTGTTGGGAGCAGCCATGGCTGCTTGCTTCCTTGAAATATTGGCTGAGTTTCCTTTGGGGGTTTCGGGGAAAGCTCTCCAGGACCCGTCGAAGGGACTGCAGCATGCTGGTCACTCTGTCACGGGGAAGCGTGTGCTGTGGACAGCTTATTAGCCCAGTGATGACTACCACTGCCCGGAGCCAGCATGCTGAGTGGGGACTGTGTATGCAGCCACGAGAAAGGGTGGATGTCTAATAGAACAGTGATTTTATGAGCTTCATGTGGAGCGTCTTAGGGTGCAGCCGGTGTGCCCTGTGCTGCGAGTGGGCATTGGCAAGGGTCACCATCGTCAGCACACTCAGCCAGGCCCGCAGGCCCATCCTCTGATGTCTATGCTGTTATTGCAAAACGAGACAGGGAACTGCCTTGGTCTCTTGGCTTCACCACACACCGTGGGCTGCGGAGACCCTGACAGGATGTGAAGAGCCCCTGGGGCTCCCAGTTGTCCTTGGAGAGCCCCCCAGGAGCCACTGGGCCCCACTGTGGTCGCCTTGCAGCGTGTAGGGCCCCAGAGTGCACAGGGGTGAGCGTGAGCATCAGCTGAAGAAAGGACCGAGGCGAGCAAGTGAAGCAGCAGCAGCAGCAGGGCTGGGATGGTGGCAGGCAGGGGCTGCACCCCAAGTCCCTGGAGGAGCGAAGCAGAGACCTGGCCCAGACGCTGTGGCCTTCTCTCGCCAGAGGAGCCCGGTTGTCAGGCCACGTTCCTTCCAGCTCGTGTCTAGTGTCAGGTCCTATGGCGGTATGGTGACATGCCCATGTGATAGGAACAAGGCCACCCGACACATCGCCACAGTGCCCACTCTGCTTTTCCTAAATACTACAAGGCAGGGAGACGTAGATGGGAGGCCAGAGCGGCTGTAATTAGCATCGCGACCCCAGGCAAGTCTTCAGCTTCCGCCTTCCCCTTGCAGGTTCTTGTCTATTAAACATGGCAGGTGACTGGGTAATCAGGAAGATGGCTTCCAGCTCGGCTCTGTGGGAGAAATAGAAGAAAATCCCAGGCAATGAACGCAAAATCTGAAATGCTTCCACTGTGGAAGTAAATTAGCTGGTGCTGGACTACAAAGATGGCTCAGCAGTCTAAGCGCCTACCCCGGCAAGCAAGAGGACCTGGGTTCAATGCCTGGTACCACATGCTGTGCTGGTCCTGTTCTGGATGCACTGAGCCGACCACGGAGACTGGCCATGGTGATGCACACCTGTAATCCCAGCTCTTGGGAAGCTGAGACAAGAGGATCGCTACAAGTCTGAACCGCATAGTGAGACTTTGTATCAAATACATAAAATTTAAAAAAGAATATAGCTGGCACTCATTTTTAGAAAAAGAAGCTGCTTCCTGCCAGCTGGGTTTGGCTTGTTCCCTGGCTTGCTTCCTTTGCTGTCCATACTGTCCGAGGCCAGGGCCACCCGAGAGCCCTGGGTCAGCATCCGCCACCATCCTGACGGGGCCTGCGATGGCCCACCCATTGGATCTGCACATTGTCTGTGGGTGCGTGACCCACCTGCTGTCCTGGGGTGACCTCCCTGTACCCCAGTCCAAATCAGGGTGCCCTCCATCGTCCTGAATCCACCCCCAAAGGACATCATTTGTGTGATGTTGCTGCTCATTGCAGGAGGAAGGGCACTTCGGGCCCTTGGGGCTTCTCAGAATAAGATGCCAATGGGAAACCCAGGCCTCGTGGGGCACTTGCGCCTTGGAGAGTGGTGGTGCCTGGCACTGGCGGCCACCTGTGTGCTCTGCAGTGTGTTGCCCTTGCTCCCCGCCCCAGAAGCGAGAGGTAGGAGAAGCTGCCACCTGCATGTCGCCTGCACCAGGACACGTGCACACACTGAGCCAGGAGCTCTGAGGGTTAGCCATGCCAGAGCTGCCCTGCAGGCCTGAAGGACAGAGCGGCCACCACTGTGGCCCCTCTGTCCCTCTTGCCCTTGAGCAAGGTCACAAGCCTTCTTGAGAACCGGACAAGAGAGGGCTGCAGTCTGTGTCCACAGGCTAGCTTGGTGAGTTACACTTGCATTTCTTTCCCATTGCCTGTTTTAGCTTCCCAGATTTGTATCTGGCACAACTGAAATTTCCCCACATGGTGCGCTGAGGACTTGTGTTGAGAGGTCACTGGACACTTGTCAAGGGGCTGCTGTGCCCCCCCCACAGAGGCCCGAGACGCTAGCATACACAGGCTGGTGGTGCCCTCCTATAGTGATGCAAGAGTCTGGCCAAGGGTGTGGTGGGTGATGATGGCTGAGTGCCAGTGAGTGCCCTCCGTATACCACCCGTGGAGGGGTGTGGGAGTCCAGGGCGTGGCTATCTGAGTGGACCAAAGAATGAACCAGGAAGGACTTCCCGAGAGGGCAGCTGCATCTGTGGGGAATCAGAGACTCATCTGGATCCCAAGGGAGGGGGGAACACAGTGCCAGGGGTGGTGGGAACCAGGCCTTCCGACATGCCTGCATGAACAGGGTGGGGTGGCGGGCACTCGGGCAAGGGTCCCTGTTCACACAGCCTTGGCTGAGCCTCCTTTGGCTGCCCGTCCTCAGAAACTCCATGAGGACCCTGAAGGAAGCAGCAGGCAGTGCCAGGGCAGCGGCATCCCGCCTCCAACCTGAGGTTCTCGGATGGATGCTGCTGCCCAGACCTGCTCGCAGTCTCCCGAATCCAGCCATCTGCCTCAGCACAGTTTGTCGAAGAGCCAGGTGGGAGGCCAGGTGGCCTGTCAGCAGAGCGACCCTGTGCCGGGCAGGTTGGTCAGCAGCTGCCTCCTCTGTCCCCCTAGGAGCAAGGTGGGCTCTGTGCCTTTCACATTTACTAGGGAAGAACTGGCAAACCCATGCAAGGTCTACATGTGTGATTTGAGGCGCCAAGTACCCCGGGACCTGGGCCGTTGTTATGGTTTATGTCTAGTTGTCCCCCCAAAGCCTCATGCAATCATGGGGTAGGGACTTCTAGAGTTTGAAACTTGACTCATGATCCACTGGGATTATGTGTTTTAGCACTGATGGGACTATGGGTCTGAGTACTGCTGGGATTACTTGATTCTTGATCCACTGGGATTATGTGTTTTAGTACTGATGGGATTATTGGTTTGAGTATGGCTGGGATTATGGGTGTGGCCTGAGGTGGACAGGCTGAGGCAGAGAGCCTGAATGTAATATAAAGAGAGACAGAGAGACTCCTGTTGTTGCTCTCTGGAGCCCTGGTTGGTCGGTTGCCTTTGTTGCAATTATTGCTGTTTCACCACCATGAACTGGATGCTCTCTGCCCTGTTCCACTCAGCCTTGGGCCAGCTGAGTATGAACTGAAACCTCCAGTATCTTCGAGCTGAAAAAACCTTTCCTTCCTTCCTTTTGGGTGTTGGGTATTTGTCCCTGGATGCTCTCTGCCCTGTTCCACTCAGCCTTGGGCCAGCTGAGTATGAACTGAAACCTCCAGTATCTTTGAGCTGAAAAAACCTTTCCTTCCTTCCTTTTGGGTGTCGGGTATTTGTCCCAGCAACGAGAGAAGAGTAACTAAGACAGGTGGATAAGTGGCTAATCCACCTCAAGGAGATGAGCCTTGCTCCTGAGCGCGGACCTGCAAGCTGGGATTGTGGAGAGGCCCTTCACTGGATGGAGCACTCGGGGCTCTTCCATGAGCCAATACATCCACAGCACACAGCGCAGTTCCGTGCTGCCCTGTGCAGTACTTCTTCAGAAGGCTTCCAAAACACAGAAGTCATGAAAATAGCGCAACAGCGCTGTGTGGAGAGAAGCCCCCAGGTGCTGTGCGTTACCTCTTGAGGCAGCTCCCGCCTTCCTGCTGTCCTTGGGGAGGGAGTCTCGGGCTGAGTCCCAACTGGTCTTCTGCCCTTTTGATAATTAAATTTGTTTCTGAAAACCTCCGGAGATTTATATTTTTAATATCTCTATTTGAATGAGAGTTATCCTAATTCGGGGACAGAATGCATTTCTTTCTGAAATGGTAATTGAGCAGAGAACCCAGAGATAAAACAAATCGATTTAATTTTAATCTGCTTTCGTGGCGACGCATGATGATAACTGGTTTCTGTCTCCTAGGGTTGAAAACCACAGCCCTGAAGAAGAGTTTTGGGGAAGATGAGGCGGCTGTAAATCACTGGTGCTGCACGGCACCAGTCTCCGCGGGCCACTCTGGCTCTGGCGGGGTGTCAGGGGCTCCCCACACTCGCGTGCTGTCGATTTTCAATCAGCGCAGCTGTTGCTGTGATATACTCAGCCTCTCCTGCTGGAAGCCGGTACTGGGGGCGCATACTGCAGCAATGCTGGTGGGGAGGCTGGTGGAGCGGGCTGTGCACCAGCTCTGGGGGATGCGTACACAGTAGGTGCTCGGGTATCCAGAGGGCGAGGGGCTCAGAGCACCCAGTAGGTGCCCGGGTATCCAGAGGGCGAGGGGCTCAGAGCACTCAGTAGGCACTCAGGTGTCCAAAGGGCGAGGGGTTCCGAGCACCCAGTAGGTGCTCGGGTGTCCAAAGAGCCAGCGACTCAGAGTGCTCAGGCTGAGGCAGAGGCAGAACGGGAAGGGCCCGGCTCCCACCAGTGAGCGCCTCCCTCCCAAGACCAGAGTCCTCTCACTGAAGACCCGATGACGGCCCGAACCCCAAACCCAAGTTGCCTCCCTGTTGGGTCGGAGACCGCATCACCGCCACACTCCCCTCTAACCTCAGGGACCCGCCGTGGGATGTCGGTCACCCTTCGTGGCCCCTGCTGGGCAGAGAAGCCACGCCCCACGTGTCCCCGCTAACCTTGCCAGCTTTGCGTGTCCCGGCCTCTTGATTGTACCCAGAGACCCCATATCTTTTACGTTGCGGGTGTCCCTCTAGCTCTGGCCCTGTGCGTGGCCCGGGCCACCCCAGCGGACAGGGCAGCCATGTGGTCATCTAAAGTCAGCGCCTAGGATCCGTCTGCGTGTCGTCTGCTTTTACCAGTCAGTTTCCACCATGACATCCTGCCTTGTGTCGCTGGACGGAGCTCAGGTGCGCACGGCGGAAGTGAGGCTTCCTCAGCTGGGCACCTTCACCCCCACACGGTTTCTTAGAGAAATTACGGCCTTGCGGGGCGATCGCAGCCTCAGCG
Organism: Capromys pilorides; assembly: GCA_004027915.1. Lineage (NCBI taxonomy): Eukaryota > Metazoa > Chordata > Mammalia > Rodentia > Capromyidae > Capromys > Capromys pilorides. The sequence goes on along the minus strand of PVKN010005750.1, from coordinate 21,710 downwards.
TTCCTGCCCCGAGGGCCTTCGCAGGGGTGTCGTGGGGGAGGCAGCCTTTGAATAGAGGTGGCCCCGCCTCTGATGAACACCTGTGATTTAGGGCTGGAGAAGTCCTTTTTAATGACTTTACTGGTCCGTTCTAGGTATACAAGGATCATGTTCCTCACAAGCAGAGTCCGTACAAGACATGACCTGATTCCCTTCCTCCCTGTCTTCCTCCAGCCCCTCCTCCCTGCCCCATTTACAAAAGCTTTGTTTCTGTCTCCCGCCCCCCACCCCCCCGTAAACCCTTCCCTTCTTTCCTTTCTCAGGAAGGGATAATTCTAAGCCAAGCAGCGCCATACACAGTAGACGGACAGAGGAATTACGAGATTTGCCTCCTCTGCTCCTGGGCGAGGCCTCTCAGACCCTTGGGCGCAGACAATTTTTCCGTCTGTGGTCCTGCTAGGGGCCTTAGCTGTATCTCTGGGCTCTGGTAGAGGGCTCTTGGCCTCGCAGGGGACTTCAGGCCCCAGAGTCCTCCGATCGGAGCGCGTGTGCCCTGTCTTGTGTGAAACCAGCCAGAGGACCCCTGTGTCCCTGGCTTGAGGAGATGCTGTCCTCCCAAGGCCATTCTGTGCTCGCTCATTCCTAAATTTGTCTCTGTAAGAAATACCTGAGTCCTGGGCTTCACATTTCTTCTTCCCCTTTAAAAAAATGGGGGTGGGGGAGAGTGGGAGGGAAACAGACAGACCCTTCACTCTTGCATCCAGGATGGGCTATGATGATAGCCACCGTGGGCTGTCAGGCCTGGGTGGGGCAGTGCCTAGTGCCAGTTGAGCCCTGCCAGGGTCTTCGAGACAGCCTCTCTCTCTACGGCCCAGATCACAAGTCCTTCCTCAAGCTGCACATTGTCTGACCCTTTGCCTTCAGTGACGTAGAAGGAGCCTGGCCAAGTTGTCACCTGCTTCACATGGCTTTCCGTGACAGACCGCAGTGCCGTTTGTGTCATTGGAGGGGTTCAAGCAAGGGAGCCACACTGCGTGCTCCGCGCGGCATTTCCCAGGACTCTCGTCGATGGAATGGAAACTCAAGGGTTGAAAGGACGCCTGCCTCAGCTCGTTCACACAGCAGTGGCCACACAGCCCAGCGGAAGTAAGTGGGAAACCCGACACCCAGCCGCTGAGACGCCACCTCTCCCTCCCCACACCTGTCCCCCACCTGGCCTGCTCTGGGGCCTGCACATTAGGTGCAGGTGTGGGAAGACAGAAGCAGTCCCAAGCGCCCTGTGGCTGTTGGAGATTGGCACACCCTCAGGGAGACTGCTTGGCACCCACGGAGAGGACACAGTGGCCCGTGGCTCCCTGCCAGGCTTCCAGCTTCTGGAGGGTTGTGAGTCCTCCTGGCAAATACTTGGGGGCTGCTTTACATTTCCCACCTAGATCAGATCCCAGGGGATCATGACACCTCCCTGAGCCTGTGAAGGAGCCTGCGGTCATGTGACAAGCTATGGCCAGTACCCGAGTTGCAAGGACATACTCCTGAAGCAGAATGAGATTTTTTTTTTTTTTTTGAGTCTTTCTTTGGTTGGGAAATACTGGAGCACCATGGAGTGAGTTTAGTATTCTGGGGTCCAGCAGCCTGCACCCCGGTCTCTCCTCCCAGAGCACCCCTCTGAGAAAAACCCAGATCCGTGTTACTGGAAGTCAGCAGAGATGGTGTCATTCGTGACTTCAACACTGTAGTGAACGTGCCAGCCACGGCCTCCTTTCTGCTTTTCACCGCATTGCTCATAATATTTCACTGCTTTATGTAGAGTAATTATTCTCTGTAACTTATGAACTATTAATTCTTGCTTAAGTGAGTTTGAAAGATTATGATGACATCTCCAGGTAGAAGCTGTATTTATTTCAGAATATTTACATGAGAACTCAGATCGGATACCCCGGAGGGATTTGACAGAGACAGTGCAGAGGGACAGGTAGCTAAGCCCTGCCCTCTGTGTGGCGATGTCACTGTGGGAGCAGGGTCAGCCGGGTGGCCACCTGCAGCGTTGGGGTAGAAGAACTCAGTGGGACCATCTGCCGTGAGAGCTGGGGCTCCAGTCACTCTCTGCAGAGTGACGAGGAGCCCTTGAGGAAGGCGAGGGATCTGTGCTGGGAGTCTAGGGACAGACATCGGAAGGAATGGTGAAGACTACGGTCCTCTGAAGAGGCAAAAGCAAGGCTTCCCTTTCCCTTTTTATTCCATCTAAGCCTCAAGCCTATTGGTTGGTGGGTGTTGCCCGCCCCCAGCCTCAAGCCTATTGGTTGGTGGGTATTGCCCACCCCCAGCCAGGGCGGGCCTTCCGTTTTCCGCATGTCCATCACCCAGATCTGCTTAGCAGAGCGGTGCTAAGCCAATGCGCTAGGTGCTTCAGGTTCAAGTTGGAGCACCGTAGACCATCGCACCTTCCCTGCATGGCCTTTCCTCAACCGTGCAGGAGGCCCGGACCTGCTCATTTCATGCCTGAAACTTGGACCTGCCCACCTGACTACCACCATGTCAGTCTTTGCTTCTGCACGGAAGCATTTCGACACTACGGGCACTGTCTCAGTCACTTCTCTCGTTGCTGGGACAAGTACCCCACACCCAAAAATGAAGGGAGGAAAGGTTTATGTAGCTCACAGTTCCTGGAGGTTTCAGTCCATACTCGGGGTGGCTCCAAGGCTGAGTGGCACATGACAAAGAGCAGCCATTCATGGCTGCAGAACAGCAACATGGCAACAGAGAAAGAGAGTCTGTTTCTCTGTCTCTCTTACATTGCATTCAGGCTCTCTGCCCTAGGCTGGGTGTAGCACTCACACCCATAATCCCAGTGGATCCTGAGTTAATCTCAAACTCTATAAGTCCCCGCCTCATTACTGCTTGAGGCTTTGTGGGGACTAGATACAGACCATAATAAGCACGAGGAAAAACAAACTGAATTAAAATAAATTAATATAATAAAATAAAGTAAAATGAATTTGTATGCCTGGTTTGTTTCAGGAAATACCAGAGTGGTCAGTAACAGGCTTTCGAACTTGAAAACAGAGCACATGGTAAAAATTCTATGGAGCAAGGGAAACAGGCAGAGGATCCCAAGAGGAAAAAAATGGCCAGGGCAGAACTTCACTCTGGCAAAGAAGAGACTGGGTGATCATGAGATCGGTTTGTTTTCCCAAGGAACTAATGGTGCCCGTCAAGTCACTCTGGTATTTAGATGCCAGCGAATACTTTTAAAAGTAGGATGTAACAGTTTGATTTCAAAATGCCAATAGTTACAACACACTGAAATTTTCCAACCTTTGTAGCTTAGTATGGAAAATTTTAAATGTCAACTTCAAGATGTGCCTGGGGATACAGACTTTTGTCAGAATTATTCCAGAGCTTGCTCTGACAGACTTTCCACAGTGAGAGCAATGAGCGGTGCCTATGCTGTCCTGGGCAGTAGTCCACGTCCACTACTATGTCTACGTCCACGACTATGTCCACGTCCACGACTATGTCCATGTCCACATCAGCGTGGGCCTGCTGGCTCCTGAACTGTTGCGATGCAACCAAGTGCTGGATTTATTCCGTTTTATTTTGACTCATTGCAACTGAAGTGGGCCCACATGGCCGAGGCCAGTGTGACTTCCAGGGTGAGCACCACAGCAAGGGGGCCGGGTTATTGGACCCTCAGGCTCAGAAGGGGCCCAGTAAAATGGCAAAATCATTGCCCTTGCGTGCTTTGAAAAGAAAGGGATGTGTACGCAGCAGAGCTGGAGGTGCTTCCTGCCTCCGCGGCACAAGCCTGTGTTTCCCCCAGGTGCTCCTGCTGGATAAACCCTCGCTCCTGGACCCCGGAGGTCCTAGAGCTTCTCAGTGCATGGCACAGTGTGTGCTAAGCCTGGGCTTCGGAGTCCTCTCCCCACTGTCTGTCCTTTTTGGGTTCCAGGGGCAGGAATGGTGGCTGAGGCAGGAGCATCTCCTCTCCTCCAGCTGTGGTGCAGAACAGCAGGTGCATGAGGTGTGGGGCCAGGAGGGTGCCCCAGAGTGGGGTGTCTGAGGAGAGAGAGCTTAGCATCCTTGTTCCAGGATGGGAGATGCTGCCCATGCTGAGCTCCCGGTGCTGGGGTCTGGAACGGAGACTAACGGATCTCTGCACATTTACGACAGAAGAGTGCTGTCTTAGCAGCAAACAATAAGGGGACATAGAGAAATTCCCTGCAACTCCAGATCTGCTTGTTCGATGTTGACATCCATGCTGGCTTTCCATGAAAATCTATGGGTTCTCTAGATACCCACAGCGAAGTGGGAGCCACACAAACCATAGTGTCCCAAACTGGCTGACTTCGGTGTGTGTCATAACCAAGGGTGCGTCTGCGTTTCCCATCCCGTCTGTCACTCAATGGAGGCCTGAGGGGATCGTGGAGGAACAGGCGAGTCCCGTCAAGAGCCTTACCAGAGCTCGATGTTTCACGGCACCTCGCCTTTCTCTCAACATTTACTTGAAGTATGAACAATGTGAACTGCAAAATAAGTTGTAAGGCGTCTGACGTATCTTATTTCCTCCGCTGGCATCCTGGTCTGTTTGCACATCAGCGCTTTTGACCCAGAGCTCTGCTCCTGGGTCCCCATAGGACCCTTTTGCCTATCAGGTGAGTGGCGGAGGTCCCGCCAGGGTGACGGACGCTGTGGCTTCAGTCTCGCCCATGTCTGCCCGCACCGCACCCCTTCACAGGTCCTCCCCAAACAAACCACCTTTCCCTGAGGACAGCATCCGAGTCACACGGGTCCTGTTGTGGGCTCAGTCTGTCCCCGAGCCCTGCAGCACACAGCCGGCTCCATGTGAACACCACCGGGCCACCGGTGCTAATAAAAGCCGCGTCTGAATGCTGTGTGATCAGCTCCTCTTTCCGGTTTGGAAGCAAAGGCTTTGCAACGACGGAATTAGCACCGGGTGGCGGCGCCCATTACTGTCATTGTTTTTACTGACAGCCGAAGGATTGGCAGTGCGTCTGGTGCTCGGAAAGGAGGGGACAGAGACAGGGACAGAGACAGGAAAATTATAGGGCAGCTTTGCTGTTGGGAGGGCCAGGGGCTTGGGGACACAGAGGGCTGGAGGAGACAGTGATTCAGGTGATGAAGGTGACAGAGGGACAGGGAAAAGGCGGCAGAGAAGCAGGCCATGGGGACCAGCGACTCTGGCCCCACCTGGTCCACGATACTCAGGAAGTGGGGGAAGCCAGGTCCAATGGCACCCATGACAGACATGTGCCCTCCAGGCAGCTGGCAGGAACTCTGGGAGCAGGACCCTGGCTTCTCCCTGCAGGACAGGGAGCCAAGAGCAGGCGGACCAGGGATGCCGCACTGATTTTGATGTTAGGTGAGGGGGCAGAGTCAGGTGAGATGGGGGCGGAGTTGGGTCCAGAGAGAAGCCCTCTGGGACCCAGTGAGCCTCAACAGGCAGGGTAGGAGCTGGGGTCCCCCAGTCCCTTCTCATGGCCTCAACACAGGGCTTCCCTCTGCGCCTCCTCCCTGAGATCCATCCCCTGCATCAACTCTGCTGCCCCAGGCCAACCCTGCCGCCGTTTCCACTGCCGCAGCCTTCCTGGGTATCTTTTGCTCCAGTTTATTAGGAGACAAATCTAACTCCACACCAAGAGCAAGTGTCCCAGTCTGGGGCCCCCAGCAGGGATACGGAGGAAGTCCTCGCCCACAGCTCCAACCTGTGCCCCAGAGGCTTGAAGGGAAGGCTGGGGAGGAGCCACAGCAGACATGGCTGTAGAAAGGACTCCGCAGAAGCAGGCGAGGAGGGGTCAGGACTCCCACATGTGCCCTGCAGCTTGCACCTGCTGTTGTGGGGAGCTCTCACCCGACAGCCTGGGTGAAGGGTGATTGGGACCCAGAGCAATGCCAGAGGAAGTCAGGACATCCGTCCAGCCAGGTCGGATTTGTGGAAGGCAGAGACTGTGGTGGGACCCTTCCTGGGTGGCAGCTGCTTGTGGAGTATCAGGACGTCTCCATGGGCAGGAACAAGCAGGCACAGCAGATCCAGTGAGTTCGGGATGGCAGAACTGAAGGGTTTCTTACCGAAGGAAGACAGGGTTTCCCTCGGTACATTTGGGGATAAAGAACAGAGCCTCCGTGGCCCTGGGCTTGGAGCGCCACCCATGCTTTTGCCTTCCCAGCCCCATACTCTGTGGTGCTAGCTGGGACCACGGACACCTTGGACTTGGCCAGAGCCCCCTCAAGTTGGGCTCAGCCCGGGATCCCACAGAAGGTGCCCTGGTGTCCACAGTGTGGGTGGTGAGGGCAGCTGGAGACTGGGGAGCAAGGACACAGGGATCACAGTGGCCAATGCGGAGGTCTTGGGAACACAGCAGGGGCTCCTGGGGAGCTGGGCACCCATGCACCACTCGCCAGGGCTCCCAAGAGGCTGTGGGGCAGCCCTGAGGCTGCTCAGGTGGCTGCTGTCACCTGCGGTGGCAGTGAGCACCAGTGGCACGGTGGGCTTCCTTGTACCAACAGCTCTGATGACTGGCAGTGTGATGTCATCTGAGCCAGGCTGGGGGGCGAGCTGGATGTCAGGGTTGAGAGGTGACATCTCAGATTTGGGGAAACAGCTACTCTCCAGGGATGGTTGCTAACTGGGTGACAGATACTTGATAGGTAGGCAGGCAGACAGATACATTCATATATGTACACATAGGTACATAGGCAAGTGACAGATAAACAATAGAGATAGCTATAGCCATAGATGCGAGATAGATTGTACAGAGAGACATGGGTAGATTGTAGTAAATAGACAGATATTACAGAGGGGTGACAGATCAGTGGTTAGAGGATAGATAACAGGGGTAGGTCACGGACTATAGACAGAGAGGGGTGGACACGTGTCACGTGTCATATTGATCACTGTCTAGTTGCTAGGACAAAGCACTCTGCACCTATGAGCTAAAGGAGAGGGTGACTTCTCTGTGCCTTGGGTCACAGTTTCCACGGGCACCATCCACAGTCAGCGGGCTCCAAGGCAGAGGTAGCGGGCAGCAGGGCATGGCAGTGGAGGGCAGGCCGCTCCCCTCAAGCCCTTCTCAGCCCCCTGCAGAGAGAATGAGGCAGGGAGGGCCACCCCCTCCTGGCCACGCCCACGACCGGCTCCGAGCAGGCCCCGCCTCCTGGCAGCGCAGCACCCCTCCATCCAGCCGCCCCACACACATAGGACACGGGAGCATTGCAGCTGTGGAGGTGGGGGAAGTGTTCAGGATGTGGCTTCCCGCCCCCAGCCCAGCCTTTCTGTCACTGACTAGCTCATGTTTAAGTGTTGGCCGCGGCGTCGGCAGCCCTCCACGGGACACGCACCCTCAGCTCCTCCTGAGCCCAGTTCACCTCTCCTCAGACCTCCACCCACCGCGCCCTCTCACCCCATCTTGTTTCTCCCACAGTTTTATTAAGGTGTCGTCGTTCAAGCGCCACAAAACTCAGCCATCGTGGTTGTAGAACTGGGTGATTTTGGGAAATCTGTAGATGTGAGGTTGTCACGGCAGTGACGTCGAGCGTGTTCCCGTCACCTCTGGGCTCACGGAGGTGTGTTCCCGATGCCCATCCTCAGCCCCAGACTGGTCGACCTTCCTTTTCCTTGAACTGGCGTCATCTGAACATTTCAGAAACATGTAAGCTTTCATTTCGGTAACATGATTTTTAAAAAGTCTTTATCAGTCCACGCCAGCAGCACCTGGTGGCTGCACGCCCTCTGGGAGCTGGCGCCTGGTCACTGCGAGGCTTACTCTGAATTTAGTCGGAGAGGACCGGCCCCGCTACGCCCTGCGCGGGAGGGTTTTCCGCCGGAAGAGGACTTCGACTTCGCTCCTGCCTGCGTGACGCTGCTGCCACAGCTCCTGTTCAGGTCTTCAGTTAGGAAACCACGGTGCATAGCTCGGTCTCTGTTCTGTGCCAGGGCAGGAGGAGGAGCCTGTTCAAGCGCGCGGATGCTGGCACTCCGACATCTTCCCCGGGTCAAGCACAGGGTCCCAAACTTGTTGATCCTCGGGGAACAGGCAGGTGGTGACAGGGATAGAATTCTGCGAGGAAGGTGTCTTCCCTCCAGGTTGTCAGAGGACGGTGGTGGGGCTGGAGAAGAGGAAGGAGTGGGCCCAGCATGAGGTGGTGGCCCCGGTCGCAGCCCGTCACTGCTGTGAGGGTCTCTGCCGCTCGGGTCTCAAGGGGAGCCAAAGCCTGGGGTACTTTCTGAAAGAAGCCCCTTAATGTTTCGCATCGGCTCGGATTGTCCCAGTGAAATGATTACGTCAGAAAAAGCATGTATGGGCAAAGCCCTTCCGGGAGCTGCTGCTTGGTGACTTCAGGAGTGGACCCACCTTCCAAGCAGGGCTGCGATGGGGCCAAGGACTCGAGGAAGGTGACCGCCCACTTCCGGTCAGTGCACTGCTGCCCACTTTCTCTGAAATGGCACGGAGCACATCTAGGTCACACCGTGGACTTTGGCCACGCCCCTCCACCCACACAGGCCACGAGCAGGACTGGGAAGGACAGAAGGACGTGTGGGTCGCTGTGACACGGCCTCGGGCTCTCGGAGAGGCCTGGAGAGCTGGTAAGACCATGGCAGCCTCGAGCTCGGGAGGCTGGCACTGGTTCTTGTCGGGCCCAGCCAGCCCCGCTGTCACATGGAACCGGAAGACCACTGGCTGCTCCTCCTCCTGCAGCAGCTGACGCTTCTGTGTGGGCCCCAGGTTCCCAAGGTGAGGGCTGCAGAGGCGACAAGCCTGGTCACTGTCTCACTCACACACCTGAGTCTGGGGCTTCCCGTGGCCTAGGCACAGAGCTTCCCCCAAGCCCTGGGAGGAGCATGAGAGGCAGGAGGGAGAGGCTGCTGTGGTTACCCTGGAGGCACCACTGCTGCCTGTGAGCGGCGCCGCGGCCGGTGGCGAGGAGACCGGCAGGCTTGGGTCAGCAGTGAGCATGCGCGCGTTCCCTGTCCGTGCGCGCGTTCCGCTCTGCCTCCCCGAGTTTCCTGCGCCATGTACACCCAGCTCAGCCCTTCGCTTTCCGTGTCATTGCCGTGGCCGCTGCTGGAAGTGAAATTGTTACATAATTGTTTTCCAACACAGGGCAGCCAGCTAGGGACACGGAGTGGTGTCATCGCATGTGGCCCTGGAATGTGGATGCTAAGGGCCCAGTGGGGTGTCCGCGGGGCCTCCCTCAGAGGTGGGCAGGTGGTGCCGGACTCAGGGTGGGCTGCAAGCATGGGCACGTGGCAAGACAGGGCTGTGGCAGAGGGGCGCCACGCGCGGGGCCCAGAACCGACCCACTTGAGAATGCAGACACATGGGCTCGGCCAGTGGCTTTGCTCTGCGGACCCCAGAACTGGGGAAGTCGCGCCTGACACTTGAAGCCAGTGGTCTGGAGTGACCACGTCTTAACTGTGCTTGTAAACAAGGTTGGGGCCCCTGGAGAACGGCGGCCCCTGGCGCCTGTGAGGCTGTCTTCAAGCTTTAAAAGCTGCCTGTGACGCAGGCTGCACGGCCCCACACCCTCTGTGAGTCAGAGCCCAGGCCGAGGCGCAGGCCACAGTGGCCTTGTGCTGTCCTGGCCTCAGGCTGGACGCATCTTTGTGGGCCCCCAGAGGCAGGCCTGGCTCGAGGTTTGCATGGCCAGGGGCTGCTATTTGGAGTGGAAATCATCATAACTTCTCCCATTAAAATTAACAATATAAGGTTGAGTATATAGTGGCCTTCCGTTCAGCAGCAGGGCTTGGGGATTTAATTAGGGCCGTTACTTACCTCAGAAGAAAAAAAAGTAAGGAGCCGCTTGTGCAGCCTGCTGTCAGGACCAAGCGCCAGGAAGGAAGCCAACTCCCGGCAGTCCACCGCTGGTCAGTGGGAGCGCGGCAGTGCGCAACCTGATGCGGCTTTGGGGGTCCCGTAACTCGATGAAGCCCACATTTCCTGCCCCCCTCCACCTCAGCGGGGAACCCCGCGCCTTGGCGGTGCCACCCAGATCCGTCGGGCCTCCCTGGGCCAGGACACCTGCTGCTTCCGCATCCCTGTGGCGTGGGTCCCAGCACTGCGGAGTCACCTGCCCACAGCAGACAGGGTGGAGCCGCCGCTGGACTCGGCTGTTGTGCATCGGCCTGGGGAGCTGAGCTGCGGGAGGACCGGAAGCTGTTCGTGCTCGCCGCGCTTGCGCTTGGCCTTTGCGCCTCTACCCTCGCTTTCTGGTTTTCGGACAGAGAAGAGAGAGAGCTATAAGCGCAGAGCTGGAGGGTTGGGCGGGGACAGAGTGGCCTCCATGGACTGGGTGACTTCAGACCCGTGTGAGGTAGCACCGAGTCACAGTTCGCAGAACTCTGCGGAGTGCTTAGGAAGTGACACGAGGGCCGGTTGCGCGCTGAGTCCCAGTGGGATCCCCGGGGCTGTGGACCCGAGGTCCACGCACCTACTTCCAGCGAGTGTATGGAGCTCTTAGCCCTGCACCTCCTGGGGTGCAGGAGGGAGATGGGAGGAGCGGGGAGGCGCCTAAGCCAGAACTGAGGGTTACTTCAGGAAGGCTCCCTCCTTGCTGGGCTCTGCAGGGGCGACACCATTCCGCGTGGGCCCAGCTGGCGCTGGGGGAGAGAGGTGGCAGGGGAGCTCGCGCTCTTCTTGTAGATCGTGGAAAATCCTGGCTGTCCTCTGGACCCAGTCCTGCGACCAGAAGGAAGAGGGACCTTGCTGGCAGTTGTCATGGCTACAGAGAACCCTGGCCGGCCAGGGACGGCCGGAGGCCAGCAGCTGCTGGAAGCGGAAGCTCTCGGCTGGTCACTTCACACTCCGAGGAGCTTCCCAGCCTCACGGGCCCTCTCCCCACCCCTGGGCCGCCGCTGTTCTTGCTTCTCTCTCCCTTCTCCTGGTCTTCATTTCATTCTTTAAGTCGTAAGTCTGCCTTCGACAATGTACGAACAGAAATTTTGAAACACAAGGCACCAAGTTACCCTGAAGAGGAAAAGACCTCCAGAAGGACATCATGCCACCTGGCAGTCACATAGGTCACAAACTACAGTGGTGGAGACTCGGGCCACCGTGGGTGTGAGAAGACGGACTCATGAGCACAGGCGATCAGAGAGGCGGAGCCCGTGCCGGAAATCTGACTCAGCAGCGAGCCTAAGGCTTATTAAGGACGCACTGGGGATCAGTGAGCAGTGGGAGGGGAAACCGTTTAATGGATAGCTGATGAAAATGAAAGAAGGAAAATCAAGCTGCAGCTCTGTTGCGCTCCTCAAAGCAAAATAAATCCCAGAAGGATCAAGGGATTGATCTGCTTAAAATCGGTTTACTAATAAACAACGAAAGGGGAAGGACAGAAAAATGGTGAGGTGGTGACAGGTGGCAGTGGCTTATCACAGAGCGGGAAGCACGGTGGGCTGTAAATGTTCCCCAGACTGAAAAATGCTTTGGCTTTTAAGAGGAACCTGTGACCAGTGTCCAGCACCACCGCACACAGGACACACTGTTGATGGCCAGTGCAGACCGGCCGGAGAGGCCGGAAGCTGTGTAAGGCCAGTTTGCGGGAGACGGGGTCTCACCAGACAGCCACACAGCCGAATCCTACCTAAGTGGATCAACCCCAGGGCCCTGCTTTGACTCAGAAACTCCTTTGGGCTTGTTGTTGTGGCTGACTTTGTTTTTCTTCCAGGCAAGGTCTCATGACATGGCCTGGCCTGGTCTCGAACTTACCACGTAGCCCAGGCTGCCCTTCCACCCACGGCGACCCTCTGGCCTCAGCCTCCTGGGCAGTGCCATTTCAGGTGTGTGCCCCTACTTCTGGCACTTTTTCTTCCCATAGAGAGAATGTCCACGGGCGTGACGAGTGGTCCATGTGTGGACATTCTCTGATGTTTGTTTTAGGGACTGGAAAACATCTGTTTGTCTGATAGACACAGCCATGCAGATTCATTCAGAAAGCAAGATGCAGCGCATTAGCATGTAGGTATAGACATGCAGTGGCTCCGGAAATATCCCCCAGACTTTTAAAAATGCTTTGTGGCACCTGATCACACCTCGTGGGGAGCCGGTCTGCGCATGTAGCTCTTCTTATCCCTTCTCCATCCCTGCCCCTTCTCTCTGCCCTTCCCATTTGCCAAAGATCCCTTCCCGGCTCCTGTTGCTGGTCTTAGGTGTGCTTATATTTTGGGGTCATGCTCTCGACTGTGTGTGTGTGTGTGTGTGTGTGTGTGTGAGAGAGAGAGAGAGAGAGAGAGAGAGAGAGAGAGAGAGACAGACCGGCAACCAGCAGTCAGCTTGCTGTTCCCAGCTGCGCTGCAGCAGCGTGGTGCTGGGTGTGGGAGGCCCGCCTGAGGGCTATCTTTGGCAGCAGAAGGGACAGAATGGAAGCTGCTAGAAGCTTCTTGGGGGCTTCAGGGAGTTGCTGGCTCTCCTAGAGGAGCCTGTCCTACTGGCTCTCCTAATGAACATGGCTGTTCTCATTGCTGAAGGAGCTCGGAACTTCGTGTGGCTCCGGTTCACCTTGGGGAAGTTCTGGTTCTCACTTTGGACATCGCTTACTGGCTCTGGAGGGGAAGATGATGCACAGCTCAGCCTTCTGGGGAAGGTTGTCATGCTGGCTTTCCTGTTGGGAGCTCAGCTGTCCTCATCCCTGGAGGATCTCTGGACCTCACTGTCACTGAGTATAGCTGTGGTACTTCTGGGGGAGCTCTGGGGCTTCCCTTGAGGGTTGCTTCCTGGCTCCAGTGCAGACCCCCCAGCTGCTGGCACGGAGCCTTCACCCCGCTGGCACAGGCTTCCTAGCTTCCGCCCCTGACCTCTGGGCCTTCCCAGCGCAGATCTGTGAAGCAGCACTGCATGAGACACTGTCGTGGGCTCTAGGCCTCCAACTGGACTCCTGGGAGGCCTTGTCCTGGGCTCTGGGTCCTTAGCTGTTCTCAAGCAGGACATTCACATCAGATCAGGTCATGCTCAAGCCCAGGCCATGCCCAGACCACACCAGGAGTCTGGACCACGCCCCTTCTGGCCTCACCCCGTTTCCATCAGACCCTTTTTCCAGTCACACTTTTCACCCCCTCTGCAGGGCAGGCCCTTCCCTCGTGCCATGCCCACCCAGGCCTTTCTCTTGGCATCTCACTGGGTTCCTCTCTTGGGCATTTGGGGACTTCCCTCCCTCTGTACAAATTCCTTTTGGTGTTTGATCTCTTCAGGACCTCTGAAGGGCGGCTTCTGACAGCTTGGCAGAGCCAGGGCTCCAACAGGCGGGGCCGGGAGGGGCTGCATGGGATAGAGCATAGCGCAAACTCATACCAACACTCCTGAGTGTCCCCAGGAGTGACAAGCGTGATTCCTCCTGTCCAAGGGGACCTGGCCTCGGGGCCTGGGTCACAACAGCCTGGCTCACCCTTGTAGGATTGCAACTCGGTTTATAGAAGTGGCTGGAGGGAGGGTGGGGGTGCTGCATGAGCCAATTTTAGAGGAGCAGAGGGGAAGGCGAGGGTTGACGATGTCCCCAGACCACAGGCTCACTGTGCGTCCTCCACCCTCATCCTTCTGCCAGGGCTCCCTGTCCAGGATTAAACTCCAGCCAACAGCTTCCGGTCGGCCTTGCTCGGCTTCCACAGCCATGCCTGGGCCAGGGTGGCAGAGAGAAGCCCTGGACTTGCAGTTCTGTCCTCGGGGGCCAGAGCCACAGAGGGACAGATCACAGTGGCAAGCCTGCATACATGACCCCGTGGGGCCAGGTCGGGTGCATAGACCTAGAATCTGTATCCAGGTTCCTGTGTGTTTCCAGCGGGTCGGTTGTGTCCCTGATGCTGTTTGGAGCAGCGTGCGTGTGCACGTGTGCAGCGTACGCGTGCTAGGCACACGCAATGCATGCTGTGCACAACAAGCCCGCTTGTGCCCATCACGCGCTTCTAGCTCCATCACGCTTTAGAGACACGATGTCCCTCAGCCCGGGCAGGGCTTCTGCGGCCAGCCCAGCCTGCGTGTGCACAGTCTGGGGAAAATAACGGCTTTTTCGCCTATCGCCGAGTAGACGTATTATTAAATATAAATCTTCAGAAAGTGTCTTCGGAAATCAAGTGCTGTGTTTATCTCGGCTTAATGAGGCTGTCAGTGTAACCTGTATTTATTGAGCCACAAGTAGGTTATAAAACTTCCTTTAATGACTGGAAGTAACTCGGTTGTCATAAGCAAAGAAGAAATTAACATTTGGTTCAGACCCTGTGGTGCTGGGTCTGCGTTGTCGCGTCCCAGCAGTGCCACTTCCGGCTCTGGGTGACAGTCTCAGAATGGCCACCCCTACGCGGCTGGGGCTGGCAGACACCCGGGATCCAGCCCCGCATGCGGGTGGATGCCCGGTTCCTCCTCCCCACCCCCCTTGGACCCTCCCCCAGCAAGCCCTTCCCTGACTGGACCCCATCAATTCCTCATGCAAAGCGCTTTCTGCTGGGGACATTCGGGGGTCTACGAAGCTTGGTGCCCAAACACTCTGGAAGGATTTCCTCTTAGAAAGAGATGGAGGAAAGCGGGGAGCAAAGGGATGGAAAAATAACTGAGAGACGGTGTGAAGGAAGGGTGCCTGCGCCCCAGCACGAAGGCCGTCATCACGCACAAGAGTGCCGTCATCACGCACACGAGCGCCGTCATCGTGCACACAGACGCCATCATCACGCATACGAGCGCCGTCATCACGCACTACGAACATTGAGTATAAAAACGACATTTTAAAGCACAAGGAAAGGTGTAATGCTAGAAAGGATAGCTTCACAAAGCCCACTGGAGTCAGCAACAGGCGCTGGGTAGTGCATGGGCTAATGAAGCAGTCGTGGCTTTTTCCTGGAGAAGCATTTTGCAAATTCCGAGCTCCTCCTTAGGCATCCGACTTAAGCGTAAGCCTCTCGCCTGTCTGCTGAGGCCGAGGTGCCGGTATCTTCTGTGTCTTAAGACAATTGCCACAGCCAGGTGGCGGACCTACCTACTTAGAGCAAATTGGATTCAATATCATTGGCGAGTAACGATCGGGACGGCTAGAGAATGTGTCTTCATATAAGAGTCGCTGTCCACGGCAAATTGAGCGCGTTTACCCCGCATCTCACTGCCTGCCTCTGCAAAGCCGCAGCCGTAGCTTATTTCTCTGCGCATCTCGCCAGGGACCTGGAAGGGCAGGTGGCTTGGGAGCTGTGCTCCGAATTCCCAGCTAAGAAATTCTGCCCAGGTATTCCCTCCGCAGCCATTATTCAGACGCAAACTGTGTTGTCCCCCTGTGAAATGACGCATAGGGGACATTGACCTAAAAATGCTAACGTGTCTCTGAGGGCCGTGCACAGGAAGCCACTCCACTGGCAGTGTAGCTGCTGCCAGCGGCACCTGTGCCCAGGCCCTCATGCTGCCAGGGTCGGCAGGTCACAGGAGAGCTGGCAGCCTCTGCATCTAGCACGCACCCTGCTGAGGCCTGAGCCAGGCCAGGTGCCAGCTCCAGAGCCCTTGCCCCTGGGCACCATGCAGGTGGGGCACGGTGGAAACGCCCCTGAGATCGCAGGGCCCAATGCCAGCGCTGGCCAGGCTTGCCAGGAGGGCAGCTGGGCCTAGGCACTGGCTGCTTCGCCGGTAGGGGCTTATGGGTTCTGTCCATGGTTACTGGTGTCAAGGGAGGGCGGGGTAGCAGAGGGGAGGAACTCGATTATCGTCCCAATAAGAAGAGGAGGGATAAGGGAGAAGGTGGAGCTGAGGACAGGAACACACCTCTCCGGGAATATTCCGGGGACCTCCTCAGCCAGAGCAGGCTGGGACCATGGAGGAGCTCAGCACCCCAGGATCCAGTCAGCTCCCAAGCACAGGGGCCTGGGGGAGGTCCTGGGGAAATGTAACCGATCCCGCGGACCCGCAGAGACAGCTCGGTGCTGCACGGTATGGTATGCGATTGTGTGCAGCGTGTCGCTCTTGGTTAGGGACAGGCCTGTCCCTTCTCTTCTGTGATCCCGCGGAGGACAATGTCTTCTCCCCCGCTCACCCTAATATTGGAGCTGCTCTGTTCGTTTTCTGGTATCGTGCTGACCAAGGAGTTGGCAGCCAGCACGCAGCCTTGTCCACGCGGAGGCAGAGGCAGACGCAGCTGGTGCAAGCCTGGGGCACTCCCCTGGGTCCCCTCCCCTGGGTCCCCTCCTGCTCCTCCCACTTCCCAGTCAGCTCGAGGCACAGGCTTCCAAACTCTGCACCTCTTCCCCAGGGACAAAACTTAGAAAAATAGAAAATGCAGGGCTGGCAAAATAGCTCAGTGCACTAAGCGCCTGCTTAGGCGAGCACAGGGACAGTGGTTCAATCCCCAGCACCACAGGTCATGCCGGCTCTGCCCCCGGGTGTGCTGAACCAGCGACCAAGTCCGGGGGAAGTGGCCCACGCCTGTAATCACAGTGCTGGGAGACTTGAAAACAGGAGGATCACTGTGAGCCTGAGCTGCATAGTGAGGCCCTGTACCAAACACATTGAAAGAAAGAAGGAAGGACAGATAGAAAAGAAAAATAGAAAGCACACCAGAGATCGCGCCCCCCACATTTCGCCAGTTTGTAAACCTGGCCGTGCACAGCGTTGTGCTGACTTTTACCACAGGCTTTCACTGCTTCTGCGTTTTCATTTTGAGGTTTTGTAGAGAAAGGTGAGGACCTGTGGGGGGACCGGTTAGCCTGGGCTGCTTCCTCCAGCAGGAGGCAGTGGCTGGTGTCTTGGAGAATGACTGGTGTAGGCAGCATCTACCTTCTTCCCTGGTGAGAGGAAGGAGGAAGGAGAGAAGGGAGGAGAGAGAGAGAGAGAGAGAGAGAGAGAGAGAGAGAGAGAGAGAGAGACAAGGAAACAGGGAGATGGAGATAGACAGAAGGAAAGGAAGGAGGGAAGGCAGGCAGGGAAAGAGGGACAGAGAGGTGGAGAGTGAAAGGAAGGAGGGAAGAAGTGGAGGCGACGGCTGCAGCCCGTGACGCACAGCTGGCTTTGGCTTTCACCCAGAGCGTGGGCAGAGGGTGGGTGGACACCACGCCACGGCTGCAGAGTGCTGCCCCGCAGTGTGTGTGGAGCTCAGTTCATCAGGGCCAGCGCCACATTTCCTTGGAAGCCAGAGGAGCGTCCAGCACCATCCCGCCTGGGGTTCGAGTCCTGCTTCCCTGCTCATGAGCTGTGTGGGACCCAGGCTGTCTGTTGGCCCCATGGCGATGCCATGGTCCTGAGCTCAGAGGGTGTCTGCGAGGGGGAACCGGGACAGCATTAGCTCAGGGCCTGAGGGCTGTCAGCATCCGGCTCCTGTCCCCCCTCCTGGGTCCCCGTGCTGGGCTTGGGGGTCCTGGGACCGGATGCTGGCTCTCGAGGGTTCACGGTGCCTGGCACGCTGGTGCCTCTCTCAAAGGTGCCTATGTGTTGGAAAGTCTGCTCTTGTATTTTAGCTTATGCCTGTTTCTCCTTTGCTTGCCCAGTGTGGGGGTTTTCAGGGAGATCTCAGATTTGTGCTTTAATTAACAGCAGAAAGCAGGGCGAGGCCTCTGCACCTCTCCTGTAGCTCCTGCTAGCTCAAGGCCCCAGCCCCGCGCTGCTCCTGGTTGAAAGGTGGGGGTAAATGGGGAGAGTGCAGGTGGGTTGGAAAACGCCTGCAGGGCTGTGCGTGCCCCCCCCGCCCCCGCATGACGACCCTGTGCAGTGAGGTCCCCGAGCTCCTGTACCCGGCAGTGACCTGGGGTCCCCCGGAGCTGACTCAGATGTGCGCCTCCTGTCCCCACAGGGCTAAGGTGAAGAAAGGCGTGAGCATCGCTGGGGTGAGGGCCAGCAGCCCCTCCACGTGGGACATCAAGGAGAGCTCGGAGTCCTCTGGGAAGAACGCCCCGGCCGTCATCGTGTGCCACAGGAAGCCCGCGGTCTCTGCCAACAGGTGAGCGCCCCGGGCAGGCTGCGCACGGACGGGCGGCGATGGCGGTCTTGTTGCCCTGGCTTTGTTCCTGCCGCGGTTTGCATGTGGGGTGCATCGCCTCTGCCAGCACAGATGGATGGCGTCCCTGACTGAGGAGCCCTGTTCATCATTCACGCGGGCCCTGCCTCTAACCGCAGTGCGGTGGGGCCGCCAGGCGCTGATGCAGGTGGATTCTGTTTAAAAAATGATGTTCTGCTCCAACATGGCCTTGTGTTGCTTGCGTTTCTAGGTGAGCCGGGAAGCCCGGGCATCGCCCGTTGTGCAAGTGTTAAGCTCAGGGTGCGCGGCCCGCTGTGCCCGCGTGCAGGTCGCTGGCGGCTCAGCGTGCTTGTGCAGGGTGCCTTCCGAGGAAACAGTGAGCTATCAGCCGTGCCACTGCAGGGACCGTGACTCACTCCAGGGACGAATTAAAAGCAGAATCTGTCTCTGATATCCACCAAATTGGAGACAGCGGGTTCACAGCTGGGCAAAGAGACTCAGAAACTCAGCCAGTCTTGATTTATTCCACTTTCCTAGCAGCTCATTTGTGGCTCTGGAGAATTTCTAGTCTGCTCACATATTTTGTCACTCTTAGGCTTGCATTTGCTCTTTCTATTACCGAGAATTTGAACAGTAATGGAAGGATGGATCTATGTGTGTAACACGGTGCTTGAGAGAGCGGTCTCTGGCCTCGTAGCCCGGTGTTGGGAAAGTATTTTGATTTTCCATTATTTAATAAACACAGAGGTAATGAATCTCAGTTGATAGCTATTACTTTTTTTCTTGGTTCATTACCAAGGAGCATTTGAAACCAATTCAGGGTGATTTGATTTGAGTTCTGCTCCAAGCCTGCGCACAGCGCTGGAGCTTGAGCGCTTGGGTCCTGGGCAGAGCTGGTCTGCACCATTCTCCTGCTGCTGCGCTCTGAGGAGTTCTGCACCTCGAGGACTCGGAGAACGGATGAGAGGGAAGGAGGAGGTCTGCACAGGCATTCGCCCCACCACGTGGATGATGGGGAGACTGGGTGACCCCAGTGCTCTCACAGGGACAGACTGACCCAACCAGACATATGTCAGGTGTGCCACGTGGGAGGGAAATAAGGTGCCATCTCAAAAAGGGCTTTTAAAATAGGGTAGACAGCCGGATGGGCAGATAGAGGGACGGACATATAGATGGATGGATGGATGCATGGATGGTGGAAAATGGAGGGAGACGGATGAGGGAGGGTGGGTGGATTGGTGGGTGGATGGACGGATGGATGTGTAGATAGATAAATGGATGAGAGACTAGGTGGGTAGATGGATGTGTGGATGGATGGATGGGTTGTTGGATGGATAGATGGGTGGGTGGATAGTTGAATGGGTGGGTATAAGGACAATTTTTTCTTTCCCAGTAGAGGAGGCTGGATTAAGGCAACATCAGATGCACTTTTATTTTCTTCTGCGCCATATTGTTTTGGCTGTCTCTGGTCATGAATTATGAATAGTAGCAGCTGTATTGTTCATGAAATGGAAAGGGATTTGAACTATTGAATGTTTTGATTTTCTTCTTTTTGCTGTTGAATTTCTGATTAAGGATTAATCAGATTCATCTTAGGGATAGAGAGGAAGAGTAGAACCAGATGGTAGAGAGGTATTTACACACACACACACACACACACACAGAGGCAGCTGCATGCATAATGTGTCACAGGGTAAGCACACATGTGTTACACATGTGTTACACGTGCACGTGGTCCGGTGCTGTCACGCACCCCCCCCCCCACTCGGCAGGGCCGTGACTGTGAACCTGTGCCCTCGCATGCCACAGGGCCTCTTCCCCCTGACAGACTTGTGCTAATGAGGAAAATGGGACAGGAAGCGGCTGTGGGCTGGGAATCAGCTCGTGTTTACAGCTGCGTCTGGAGCCGCTGGGCTGTCTATGAATGCGAGCTTCGTAACAGTCTGGGAGGACATTGTTGCTGCTACTGGCTGCTTCTGGATCCAAACCCATGCGCTCAGAGCCCGAGTGTTCGCCAACACCCCACCTCCCCCACTCCACTCCACCTCCTGGAGCCTGGGCAGGCCCAGTGCATGCTGGGAGCAAACCCTTTGGGCCGCTAGGTTTTCACCACGTGCGTGTGTTACCTACTTGGTGAGATGCACAGAGGAGCAGAGATTTCCAAACTACATTTATTAACACTTTCAGCTGTTATCCTCACTTGCAAACTTCTCATTTGACTGCTGTCTTTAGAGAATGAGGAGAGGGGACCCGTGCTTCCGTGTCTACGTGGAGGCCTGGGGTGAGGCCAGCTTTCCTTAGGGCCCCGGGCATCCTCAGCGTGTCACCATGTGCCACTGCAGCACGCACGGTTCTCTTCAGCTGCTTTCCCAAAAGCCACAGCGCGGCCACCCCTCAGGGTGGGGCTGGGTGGGAGGAGCTGCCCCTGGGGCGGGGTCACGGCCGCAGTCCTGATCCGTCACTGTGGTGGGAGGGCTAAGGACTACAGCTGCTGCGTGGCAGGTGTGGCGTCAAGGTCCAGGGGATTCCAGAGTGCGGGGCGACCGCCGATCGCCCGGGAGATGCATCTTCCCGCGCGGAGCAAGTTTGGTGACCGAGGACCAAGTCCTCAGAGCTTTGCGATGCGAACCCCGCTGTAGCCCACGGCCAGTGCCTGAGGCACAAGCTCGGCAAGGGGAGCCACGCGGTGGGCTGCGAGCCCTCCTCAGGTTCCATGTTGCGTCTTCAGAGTCTTACTCAGAAGGTGTTGCGGCAACCCGGACAAACCCAGGACAAGAGCCTCACCGTTTCGTCTCTTTGTGACATCCTGCAGACACGTGTGTCCCACAGCCCAGCCAGAGGCTGCGGGGAAAGCTGGGTGGCAGACATGGCTGTGAGCAGACATGTGACGAGTGACGCCCGTTCCCAGGCTGGCTGTGGCTTGAGAACCGGGCTTCCGCCGAGGAGACTGGGTCTTTAGCGCGTGAGTCCCTGGCCACTCACTGGGGGACAGGGAAGAGGGCAGAGCTGGGGCAGAATCCGTCACTGCCTCTTCCCATCAGCAATGCTGATTCCACTCACTGTAGCTAACGTATGACGTCTCACCACAAGGATGGCCAGGTAGGACAGTGGGCTGTGGTTCACGTGGCCTCCCACGTAGAGGCAGAGGAGCTTCAGGTCTTGCGTGGATTCTCACTCAAAGCAAGAGCACCCTGCACAGATAGATACACTGGAGATGTACCAGCATCGAGGTTAACCTTAGAGCAAATTAGAACGGCATAAACAATGCTGAGCCACGACTTACACTTCGTGAATCAAGGTGGCTGTGGGGGCGCCAGCCATTGCATCAGCATTGCAAGCCCAACAAAGCTGACGGTGGAAGGGTTCATTTTGAAGCACCTTCCTAGAAACTTCTGCCAACCCTCCTTCTCACTTGGGTCTCGGGGAGGGTGTGATAGCAGGGTTCCCTAGACCTCACGGGAAAGTGTGGAACCAGTAACACAGACCTGCGGACAGGGTGGAGTCAGTGCCCCAGAGGACACAGAGCAGGGCAGAAGGCTGGGCAGCTGGGGCCTGCTCTGCAGGTCTTGTGGAAATGCTGTGAGACGTCTAATAGATTGACAAAGGAGCACACGGCCCAAGTTTCCATGGAAACCCACATTAGCACTGTGAGAAAATTAGGGGAATGTTTGTTATGGTGCAGGCGGAAGGCAGATGCGAAGACGGGGACCCCAGGGTCGCCTTTTGCCAAACAGAAGGGAGCCGGCACGGGAGGGGAAGTCGAGCCATGGACCACGTAGGGCCTGCTGAGAGGGCGGCAGGAGCCCAGC
>PVKN010005749.1:0-30026 GCA_004027915.1 Capromys pilorides | reverse complement strand
TTTTTTTTTTTTTGTCTTTTCGAGACATTGTCTCACTATGCCGTTCAGGCTGGCCTTGAACTCACTTTTGTAGCCCAGGCTGGTCTCAAACTCACACTGAACACTGATCCTCCTGCTTCAGCCTCCCAAGTGCTGGGATTACAAGGGTGCACCACCACACCCGGTTAAAGCTTTATTTAGTTTTTTAGCTTTAAAATACATTCAAATACTAAAACAAGTAGAACATAGCTACCGTGCTGATTTTCAACTACTGTGGATGGTGGTGGGGGTGTGTGGAATGTAACCTCTGTGTTAAGTGAGGGACCACAGTATCAGCAAGGTAAGATTGTCCTTTGGAGGGAATTCTGGGTGGGAGATAAGGGCAGGGCGGGGCGGGACATGCACAGAGGTAATGAAAACAAAGAGGGCTGTGGAGTATGGTGGTGCACTCCTGTAATCTCAGCACTCCGGAAGCTGAGGCAGGAGGATCTCTGTGGGTTCCAGGCTAGCCTGGACTACATAGAAAGACCGTTTCAGAGGAGGAGGCAGTTTCTCCAAGGATCAGAAAGACCATGAACTGAGCACGTTCCCTTCGGAGACACAGATAGATGTGGCTCAAAGTAGGTAGAAGGGAAGCTCACAACTTGTGAAGGAATGAGGCGTCCGTGGGGGTGGGGGACCCTGATGTTCCAAGCCTAAACAAAAGGGGTGTTAGGGGCTGGGGAGATAGCTCTGAGGCACAAGTGCCTGCCTGACAAGTGCAAGGTCACGAGTTTGAACCCTGGACCCGCAAAAAAAAAAAAAAAAGGGTGGGGTTTCATGGGGGGAAAACTTGGGGGTTGGCCATGAAAAGACCTGTGGCTGCAGCACCCAGCCACAGGAAGAGCTTTTCTATTCTCTAGGGCACCTACACGAGGACCAGGGACCTCAGAAACCCAGCAGGCACCCGTCGCAGATGGGTGGCTCTGGGTCTGGTTGAACCTCTGCTGTCCAAGCTCTGGAGTCACCTATAGGCCAATGCTTGGAGCTCTTTCTGCAAGTTACAGCACAGGCCTGGGTGATGTCACAGGTGTCTCTTCTTGCTCTTGGGGATGTCGCTGGGTAACAGGGAGATTGGGCAGTATCTTGTCCCAGTGGCGACAGAAAAGGTGAAGAACAGGCTCCAGGCCTTTGGGACGACAGACTACACCTTGCCACGGCAGCAGGGCTGGGGGAAAGAAGTTTTGGAGACAAAGTCTTGTTTTGAAGTTCAGGCTGGATTTGAACTCACGATGTCGCTCAGGTTTGCCTCACATTTGAAGCGATCTTCCTGACTCAGCCTCCTGAGACAAACAGATGCACGCGACCACACCCGGCCCTGGAAGACAGAAGGTGAGGTAGCAGCAGCCCCAGCAGGGAGGAAGCAGGGACCCAAAGAAACCCAAGCACTGCCCAGCCACCAAAGCGGCCATCGTGGGCGGCTCTGGAGCCAGGGTGAGGACAGGCTGCCTGGCTCCTCACCGATAGTACTGTGCAGCCCAGCACAGGTGATCTTCCCCGCTGGCCGCTGGCCGGGCCGCGCAGGCTCCGAGACAAAAGGCCGAGCGAGCTGCCCCGGGCGCGGGCGGAGCGTGGGCAGCGACGCTGGGTGCGCGGTGGCCTCCGTGGGGCCCTGCACGTCCGCGCCGCAGCCTTGGGCCGAGCTGCGGGGGAGGGGAGCGGAGGATAGGGGAGGGGAGAGGGCGGAGCCTAGGCCGCCAGCCCTAGGGTGCTCGGCGCCTGCGAGGGGGGAGGGGGCGCGGACCTCGGCCGGCTCCTCGGCACCCCGAGGCCCGGAGCACCTTTCGGAGCCATGACGGGAGGAAATGAGCCTGGTACGGACAGCTGCGAAGGCAGCAGGGGTGTCGGGCTGTCTTCCACCTGAGTTTAGCACCCTGCAATAAAGCAATGGGAGCCCAGTGTGGAAAACCTCAACTGTGGAAGGATGTGACTAATTAAAGCCCACAGCCCCTGAAGCACCCACAGTTCCAGCCCTTCACTGGGATAGCTCACGTTTTGCCATGTGGATTTATTTCTGTTTAGGGTTTTGTTTTTCAGGCCGGCTTAACGTGTCTAGGAAGCCCAGGCTGGCCCCAGACTCCACTCGATCCTCCTGCTTCAGCCTCAGCTGGGTTATGGGCTTGAAGCACGGGTATTTCTCTTTAGTTCTTGACAATTTTGTGCAAGTCATTGGTGCCTTGCTTTTTTCTTTGCCTTGCTTTTCATTCTTAGTATCTTATAAACGTTTCTCATTTCCTGAAATACATAACTCAATCTACTGGAGCTATGCTAAAGGCAAATGTAACCATTCTCATTTGTTATAGGATGGAAGGATACAACTGTTCTTAAAATTGATTCATTTTTTAAAAATAAAAGTGTACATGTTTGCAGTACTTCAGCATTCCAGTCTTTGTACAACATCTTCATTCCTTTGGCCTCTTTCCCCCCCACCCCTTCCAGGTGTTGCCGGAATTTCTATTTCCAGTTTCCCTGGCTGCCTGGGCCTGAGGGTTTTGCTCTGGAAAGGCTCCTGGCCTGAAATAAGCTTCTCTCTCTCTCTCTCTCTCTCTCTCTCTCTCTCTCTCTCTCTGCTCCTCAGGCCCTAAGCTCTGCTCTCCCTTTTGCCCTTCATTAAACAAGAAAAGCAATGACTGCATCTGCCTCCTGCACTCAGGCTTTCAGCCCCAGGGCTAAAGCTCTGGCGGGTTCTTGCTTTTCAGCGCCCCCCCCCCCCCCCATCAGTTCCCCTCAAGCTCCAAGATGGTATCATCTGATCAGAACTTAAAGAGCAAGCACAGCCACCGGCGAGTGTGTCCTCTAGAGGCCTGTGTCCCTCCTGCCTCTCCAGGCTAACAGGCACTGCGGCTCCTTCCCTTGGGCTCTGTGCTTAGTCCTGCAGTAGGCACTCAGTAATTATCCTATTAAGAGTCCCTCAGGCCGGGCGTGGTGGCGCACACCTGCAGTCCCAGCACTTGGGAGGCTGAGATGGGAGGATCAGTATGAGTTTGAGACCAACCTGGATTACAAAAGTGAGTTCAAGGCCAGTCTGAACTGCATAGCAATACCCTGTCTCAAAAAAAAAAAAAAAAAAAAAGTCCCCCAGGTCTTGCTTAAACTTGCCCTTTACCACCCAACAGAAAAGTTTAACCACGAGGCATAAAACCTAAAGCTAGATTAGTATGCTGAGCTGTAAAAGGCTTAAGTCAACAGCTTCCAACATTGCCAGTTCTGCCAATAACCCACTGTGACTATGGAACATTGGATTATGTATATAACTACTTTCTCTCAGTTCAATGAGAAGAAATTTTTTTGTACTTATAATGATTAGAAAAATTATCACATCTACGCCCTGTGCTCTGTATAACTAGGACAACAATATGCATTGTATCAAATATTGGGAATGTAATGTGTTTTGAAACTGTCACATTGTTATTTCTTATTAAATGCAGTAAAAAATCAAATAAAAAAATAAACTTGAAAATGTCTTTCTAAAACTAAAAAAAAAAAGATTGCCTGCCTCTCCTCAAAGAGGAGAGCTCTTTGGCAAATCATGGCCCAGAATTTTTTCTCCAAACCTGAGCATCTGAAGGGACTTGAATGGATGCCCATGCTGAAGATTGAGTGCTGGGCTATAATTTTTTTATTTTTTTTTATTTTAAGGAAGGGTCTACAGGGTGTTCAGGGTGTCACTACTAGATCAGACTCGTAGTGCTCCACTTGCTTATAGCCTCCCAAGAGCTGGGATTACAGGCACATGCCACCACCACACCCAGTCTAAAAAGTTGAGAAGCGTTTTCTTTTTGGCTGACTCTTAGGCTGCCTAAGGGTGGCTGTGGGAATCAAACCGTGGTCCCCTTAAACCACTGAGCTAACCTGAAAGCCCTGAGCGCTGCACTGTAAGAAACGCTGAGCCGGGCATGGTAATACCTGTATCCCAGCTGTTCCTGATGCTGGGGACAGGAGAACTGCAAGTTCAAGGCCAGCCTGGACAACTTAGCAAAACCCTGTCTCCCAATAAAATAAAAAGGTCAGAGGCTTTAAGACTCCTGGTAGAGCACTTGCCTAGCACAGATGAGGCCCTGGGCGTAATCTTCACTACTGAATAAAAGAATAAACAATGATAAGCACCAGATCTGTAGCCGTGGGCTCAGAACACTCTTTAGGCCACAGAAACCCTTTGAGGAAGGCCAGGACACTGAGACCCAACAATGTCATCTGACTTTTTTTGTTTTTGTTTTTTTGGGTATACTCAGGACCTTGTACTTGCAGGCAGGCACTTATCCTACTAAGCTATCTCCCCGGCTCTCATCTGACCTCTTAATACTCTATCCACATAAGCATGTGTAGCTTTCTCTGATCCGCCCTCCCCACCTTGCGGACAGAGTGAGTCCAAGCAAAATTGCGCTTTCTCAGTCCTTTGTGCCATGTTGATGCAGTCACAGCACAACACCAAGTGGGTTAAAAAATACGGCCGTGGCGCCACTTTTCACATTGGCTTTCCCGTTTGGCTGCAAAGTGGCCATCCTGTGGTCTCACCAGACTCTATCCCATGAGCCTGTCTGTTTGTCCGGGCCATGAACTCAGCCCGCCTGCTGCCTTGCGCTGATTTAAAGTCAGTCCCGTTCTGGTATCTCTCCAGGGACTCTCATCCCAGTTCTCAGCCCCCCGAGGTTTCTGAAAACCACTTTCCCTACTGGCAAACTGCTTTTCTCTTTAAGGCATTTTGAAGGCTGTTGTCCTCTCTCCCAGGATGGCCTCATCATCTTACTGACAAGCAGTCTGGTCACACTCAGCTAGTTGTGCAAGACACAGGCACCCTGCACTGTGATTGGTAGGACATACAGCCTCAGGTCCTAGGCTGAGTTCCTGCTCTGGGCCAGGTGCTTGGACACCTTTTAGGCCATGGAAGGCCTCTGCCTCCCAGCTACCCAGCAGGACCACTTTGAGGACCTGAGATACTTTTAGATTTATTTATTTATTTTATGTTTTTATTTTTTATTTGGTAAGGGATCTAGCTATAAAGCTCAGACTCATAGTGATTCTCCCGTCTCAGCCCCCACAGCCCTGGGATTACAGGTGTGCGTCACCACGCCTGGTTTCTGCAGCTGGCTTGGCGCAGGACCGGCACAGCATGCAGTACTGGGATCAAACCAGGGCTCCTTGCACCTGTCAGGCAGGCGCTTAGACCACTGAGCTATCTCCCCAGCTTGCAAGGACCCAAGATGCTTGAGCACTGTGAGTTTTGCCTATGTAAACTCTGCCAACTCTCTTAGGATTGCATTGGCCAAAGTCCTGGACCTCTGTAGGGGCGGAGCTATACAAACACTCTTCAGGGACATCATAGCTAAAAGAAGCCACACACAGGAAACAGGCCCTCTCCTCTTGGCTTGCCCTGAAGCTTCCTTGTAGCTACTGGAGCCTTTATTTTACTTTTCAAATGATTTAAAATTTATTTTGGGGTTGGAGATGTTCAATGAAGTGACTGAAAAATACAATGAATGCTAAAATATTTTAGAAAGATTACAGTAAGAGACACATGGTTGTGAGCAATGGATGAGTGTGTCCAAAGTAAGGAGGGTGGGGCTGAGGAAGATAGTTCAGTAGAATAAGCACTTGCCTGGCAAACGCAAGGACCTGAGTTCAATTCCCTGTCCTGCAAAAAAAAAAAAAAGTAAGGAGGGTACATTGAGTAGTATGAGGGGGATTCATGGTGAGCTGTCTTTTATTGTAATAACTCTTTAAAAGTCAAAAAGGCCATGCGTGGTTGCCCACACCTGTAGTCCTGGCACTTGGGAGGCTGAGGCAAAAGGATCTCTATAAATTTGAGGTCAGCCTGGGCTGCACAGTGAGTTCAAGTTAAAGTATAGCACACAGACAGAGCCACACATGTCACCAGAGTACAGCTAAATTTTCCCAAGCCAATCATTCCCTTTCACCCGCATTTAGACCCAGACATAGCATTCCTGCCCCTCCCCCACCCCTTTTGCCAGCCTCCCTTAGAGAGCTGTTGTTGCTCTCTCTTCCCTCTTGTCTGAAAGATGCTTGAGGTGAAGACAGATTTTTCCTTAATTTAAAGATGGCACAGGGCCGGCGAGATGGTTCAGTGGTCTAAAGCGCCTGCTTAGGAGGGCTCAGGCAACTGCGGGGACTGCAGTTCGATCCCCGGCACCACATGCTGCGCCAGCGCCACCACCAGGGCAGGCTGAGCCAGCCACAAAATGAATAAATAAAGAAACAAACACAACAAGCAAACAAACAAATAAATAAATAAATAAAAATTAAAAAAAAAAAAAATAAAGATGGCACAGCTCAGCTTCCCATGGTGCACCAGGAGAAATAGTTCTTGCCTGCTCTGAAGAGGCCATGTTAAATCGAGTACATTCAAATCCTGGGGACTTGGGGGAGAGCTGGCAGGTGAGGCTTGGAGACATTTCAAGTTGGAGGGGATTCTGGACAGGTGCTGTGGCGGAGGTGCTTCATCTCTGGGACTCAGTCCAGGCCTCCAACAGCCCTCCATTATTCCTGGCCTTGAGACTGTTATCTAAACGCCGTCCCTGGGGGAGGAAGAGGGATACCCAGGGAAGAAACAAGAAAATTTCCTGTGTGTATTGAGCTCGGATCCTGTGGCTGGCAGGGAACTGGGGCAGTTCAGGGAGTCTCTCTAACCACCCTGCTCTTTGGTTACTTCCAGAATATAACCCCGAACAGTTTCCTTCTGTGGTTCTTTCCCAAAATATATCCTGAATATGCTAAGCTGTTAATTTGTAGATGCTCTTTTTTGGTGTTTTCCATTTTCAGGGAAACAATGTTTCTTTGACAGCGGCACACAGCTTGGAGTAGACTGCATTCCATTCACTTCCATAGCCCTTATGGCTTGTGTCTAGGTGCCCCCACAAAGCCACAAGCAGTTATGAGGCAGACTTCTAGAGTTTGTGATTAATTCATGATCCAGTGCTGGGATTATGGGTGCGAGTCCTACACCCAGCCTGGGACATATAACCTGAAAGGAACATAAGGGAGACAGACTTGCTCTCTGTTGCCATGGTTGCCACTGCTCCTCCCTTTTGTTCTTGCTGTTTTCCGTTGCCATGAACTCCTGCCTACTGCCATGTGCCACTCTGCCTTGGAGCCAGCGAAGTATGGACGGAAACCTCCACAAACTATGAGCTCAATAAACCTTCCCTTCCTTAATTTTGGGTGTTGGGTATTTTGTCCCAAAAATGAGAGAAAAGTAACTGAGACAACAGTGCTGTGTCTTTACAGAATTTTCGGTGGATTCTGTGTTAAAAAACAAAAAGTTAAACCAGGGGCTATGTGCACGCCTATAAACTCAGCATTCAGAAGGCAGAAGCAAGGGGATCCCCTCAAGTTTGAGGCCAGCTTGGGCTACACAGTGAGTGTAGCCTGAACTACATAGGAGACCTTGTCTCAAAACCCCCAACCCATTGCAAGAACCATATGAAAGTTGATGGGCAACAGAAATTGTTGCAGTCTGATTCTAAGGTCTGGGAAATTATGCAGTCCTTAACAGGTGTATATGTCCTGTCAGAAAACAAAAGCATTTAGTGAAAAATGAAATAAAACTGTTAATGCCTTGTAATTTATATATATTATGTTGGTAAAGAACTACAAAATCGTTAGGATGTGAATATTTTGGTTGTTTCAACCTCATTAGGAAATAATCAGATTGTTTAGCTATTTCTTTTGGCCTTGGGGCCCTGTGAATCTTTGTCCTAGACCTAAGGCACCTGAGATCCTGTTCTTCAAGTTCTGTCAGCATCGTGAACGTGGGCACAGGGAGGTAGCTGGCTGACCAGCCTGTGAGCAGAGTCAGGGAGATTTTCTCCTGCGGAGGAAGCACCGCTGGAAGTCATCCGAGTGGGCCAGTCCAGAGGTCTTGGGGCCTGACGCTGATACAGTAAGTGGAGCCCTCTTTGGGGTCAACACACAACTGGGTTCAAAAGTGGGGAGCTGTTTGCTAGAGGTCTGTGTGAGGGAAGGAAAGGGAACTTTGGGTTCATGAGCTGCATTAGCCCGAGACTAGCTAATTCCAACCCAGCTCTGCCTCTGAGGACACGAAATGGGGAGTTCCTTTTCCTGAAGAGTAGGAAGTCAAGGACGTGAACTACTTCTAGAAACAGGAGCCTTCTGGGAACACGTGACACTGTCTGGGAAGGAAGTGGGGAGTGGGAGTTCTATTCTCCTCCAGAGATTGTGAGAACCATCAGGAAAGGACTTTGGGGTCCAATGAGTTTGAATTCTGTGGCCACCACCACCTGCTGGCTCCGTGATCAGGGAGTGACACCCACCTCTGGGTGTCACTGAGACAAGGTCAGGATGAAGTGAGGCGCGCCAGCAGCAGGCCCCAGCCTGGGCTCTTCTCCCTTACTTCAAGCAACTGTCGCACGGTCTGGCCTTCGAGCTGCCTTGGGGAGAGGCTGCAGGTAGTTTCCTCTGTGCGGTGAGCTTGGTGAATGCACACAGACAGCAAGCCACTGCCTGCAGGAGATGCAAATCAGGGGGAGCCTGGTGTCCTGTTTTGTCTCAGTGGCTGCTCAGAGACTGCTTTCAGGGGGCCTCTATTTCCCACAGATGAAAATCTAAAGTCCTTGTCCTGTCACTTGACATTTCCTCCAGTCCAGTCTCTACCTAACCTTCCACCTCTCTGTCCCACTGGGATCCAAAGCAGTCTCTCTCCTCTCTACCAACCCAAGTAGTCCACCATTAATGACCACCACAGCAGCCTTAGCAGAAGGCCACTTCTGCTCAAGGCCAGTCTCTTCCCTAGCCCCAAATCCTACTCTCTCCTCAAGGCCAGGCAGTTCTCTGCAGCATGTGCTTCTGCTGTTGACCCAAGTCCCCAGGGGCCTGAGGGACTCTAATTCTCCCAGCTCCCCTCACAGCCACCATTTGTCCCACACACCAAGTCTCACCACAGACTGCCTTCTCTCTGTTCTGTAAGATTGAGGGAGTTTGTTTTTCCTTCCAGCTGCCTTGAAAGTTCAGTGTGGTGTCATGGAAACAGCATGGGACTGAAGGCAGAGAGTTGGCTTTTTTCTGACTTGCTGCTTAATTCAGACAAATAGCTTTCCTCTCTGCTTTTAACCCCAAAGTGAGATATTTGGATAGCGAAACTAAAATTCCTCAAGAGGCGGACCCTTCCTCCACAGGGCCCAGTAGAATGACACATTTAAGACTGCATTTAAAGATCATCCAAGATTGGGTGTGGTGGTGCATGCCTGTAATCCCAGCTCTTGGGAAGCTATAAACAGGTGGATTAATACAAGTCTGATCTAGCAGTGAGACCCTGAACACCCTGCAAACCCTTCCCTAAAATTAAAAAACAAACAACAACAACCAACCAACCAAACAAAAAAACACCAAAGGATCATCCAAATTCTTGTTGATCAATTTCATCCAATGCAGGAGTCAGATGCTAAAGAGGCTAAAAGACAGGTAGTGCCAGGAACACAAGGGTGGGCCAAATGTTCAAATTAATTGGAGGAAGGCACTGACGGGTCAGTGGCAAGGGTCAGAGGCATTCTGGGTGGTAGCTACTTGGCCTGCCTACTCTGCCTTTTGGCCTGTATTCTTTCGTGCCTCTTTAGCACTCTCTAGGGTGTGTGTGTGTGTGTGTGTGTGTGTGTGCGTGCGTGTGTGTGAATCAGGAACAGCACCCAGCGATTTGTCCAGTTGCTTTATTAGGTGCCTTCCACTGTTCCAAACACGGTGCCTACACTCACTACTGTTATCTTCTCAGGTTTACAAGTCATCCTTGGAATCCAGCAGAGAAGTCAAGGACTTGCCCAGGACAACAGGTAGGAGGAGGAGCCAGGCTGGAATTCAGCAGTCTGGTGGCTCAGCGCTCGCTCTCTCGAAAGAGCCTCAGGAAACCACTGCTCTTGTGGCACCTGTTTCCTGGAGCCTCCTGGCCCAGGTGATAGACGGAGGCCTCTCTCGGGGCTGGAGGGAAGGCAGTCATCTGACCCTCCACTGCAGGAAGGGTTCAGGGTAGAGAGGAGGTCCTGGTCACGAAGAGAAGGCTCTAGACGGTGGTGCACGACCGTGATCTCCACTACTTGGGACACTGAGGCAGGAGAGATTGCAAGTTCTCATGCTGCCTGGACAACTTAGCAGGGACCTGCCTCAGAGTGGGGCAGAGAGACTGGCCGGCCGCACTGGGCCGGCTGAGCAGGGTGCAGGCGCGGGGAGGTGGCACGATTATGCAGCAGGACGCTCTGTCTGGGCCCGAAGAGGACGCAGGGTTCAACGGGTACAGACCGGAAACTTCAAGGACTAGGCTCTGCGTGAGCAGAGGCAACCTCCACAGCGGAACAGCGGCGAGGCCGGGTGCCAGGGCCAGCTCCGGCGGAGGGGCGGGGGCGGGGCCAGCCGGGCCTCCGGCGCGGCGCAAGCCGAGTCCTGTTCTTCCCCGCCGGGCAGCAGTGCAGGCCCCGCCCACAGCGCCAGTCACGTGCGCGCCACACACCATTCCTCCGCGCGGATCCCAAGGGAGGAGGCTGGAGGGGCGGGCGGGAGACTCGGCCCCCGGACGCGGCGTGGGGTGGGGCCTGTCGCTAGGGGCGGGGCCTGTTGCTAGGCCTGGCGCAGGAAACCAGGCGAAGAGGCCGGTCCTACTGGCTGCGGGTACCGGCGGCTTGTTTACTCCTGGTAGGGGAGCTTTAACCCCGGGGGGGCGGAGGGAGAGCGCGAAATCGCGGGCCGGAGCGACGAGCTACTGGAGCAGGACTGAGGCGGGCGGCAGGGGGCTCTGCGTTCCGCGGAGAGTCTGGCGCAAGACACCCTGAGGATTTTTTTTTTTTTTAATTAAAAAATAAATATGCCAGCCC
Organism: Capromys pilorides; assembly: GCA_004027915.1. Lineage (NCBI taxonomy): Eukaryota > Metazoa > Chordata > Mammalia > Rodentia > Capromyidae > Capromys > Capromys pilorides. The sequence goes on along the minus strand of PVKN010005749.1, from coordinate 19,179 downwards.
GCTGCTCAGCGCTCCCTGCTCCTCTGGGCCTTCCCTGCCCTGCAGACACTCAGGCAGTGTGCACTGCAGTTGGTGAAGGGTGCACGCTCGCCTAGCCTTTGGGCTGTGGAGTCGTGCTCTTGGGGACGCTGCCTTAGCGAGGGCACGCTGGGCGCGTGTTGTTCCCCGTGAGTTTGTGCCTTCTCCTTAATCCAGGAAATGATTCATTTGCCCTCTTGTCATACAGTTTGCACGTCTGCATGTGGCTACAGCTACACAAATAAGTTCCCTTTAGCCTGTGTTGTAGCTGTGCAGGCTCTTGAGCTTCATTTTCTAATTTATGTGGTGTGCAAAAAGCTTCTTGTAAAATCCAAGCAGCTGCTCCGAAAACAGACGACATCGGGCACCGTGAAAAGCCTTCCTGGGCTAAGTCCCCCTCTGCGATCGGAAACATATTGTACAAGTATGAATAGCTGTCACATAACCAGTTGTATATGAGGCATAGAGGGTCACAAAGATGGGATGGTTTGTCGGAAGTCACCTAGCTGGCGAGAGAGCATCTAGTTCCAGACGTGTGATGGACACGAGTTTCTCTGTCCACTCTCCTTTACTTTAGGCTCTCAGTTCTCTATCTCTGAGATTTCAATTGGCCTCATAATCATAATATCCTATCCTTCTGGTATCACCGGCCCAAAGGTTGGGCCTTTTAACTAAGCAGAAATAGAAACAGAAACAGTATTTTCCTGGAACTAACATGTGATTGTTGGGAGAGAAATTTTTGTTTTCTGCTGGTCTTATAAAACTGGAATTTCACAGTTGGGAGCTGACAGCAACCCGGCTTCTCAAGTCTGTGAAGGAAATGCTTCTGTGGGGGGGAGGGGGAAGCGAGATCTTTTGAAATAGAAAAAAATGGGCCAACTACTAAGAAGCAAACAGAAACCTGAGATTCAGAAAATAAACCTTTACAACTTTGTTTAAACCTGGGGTCTTGCTCTGTCTGGGGCCGGTTGGGTTCCTGGATTTTTCAGTTTAGCCAACAAGTGCTTTCCCTCTCTCCTCTTTTTTGCTTAGGCTAGCATAAACTGAGTTCCTGTCATTTATCTGTAAAAAGAAGCCTGACTAATACATTTGGCACAGTGTTTATTTATCCCTCAGAGAATAATAGAAGTTGGGTGACGGCCACAACTATCACTTCTTAAGTGTTCTACTTCCCAAAATGAGTCACGGAGCGAGCAAGAGCCCCGTGGATGTGGGTTAGACAGAAACACAGCTAATTCTCGAACTTCAGCGTTATTGCCGCTATAAACAGGGCGCTATTCAACAAGCCAACATGAGAGGCTGGAGAGGTCACATTTAACTTTAGAATAGATAGCCCAGATTGTGAAGAGAATATGACTGAGATCGCTGAGATAAGATTACTACATCTTTCAGTGACATGGGCAAAGAAAGAGGTACTAATAACTATTCTATCTGTTGGTTACAGCTGAAGAATGGGAAGCTGACGGGAGCACTGTTTTTTTTTTAGTTTTCATTTTTTATGAGTACATGTTTGATTTTATATATATATCACCTTCCTCATGGGGTGTCAGAGTTGGCAAGTGTCCATGACATTTACCAATTATTTTTCATCCCTTTCTCCTTCCTTCCCTCCCCCTCCATCTTAGTTCCTTTTCCACTTTAAAAAAAAAAAAAGAAAAGTTGTATGTCCCTGCTTCCTATTTCCTAGCTTTTATTTTGCTCTTTCTTTACACTTCGGGTTTTCTCATGTAAGAGAGACCGTTCAGTGTTGTATTTAAGCTCGTGGATTTCATTTACTTCAGTTGACACTGTGGTCTCAAGGTGCATTTATTTTCCCACAGATGACTCAAATTTATCCTTCTTTATGGCAAAGTAGCACACCATTCTGTATAAATGCCACATTATCTTTATCCATTCATTTGTTGATGGACACGGACTGTAGGTAAAAAGTCAACATTGAACTGAGAAAGTGGGAGAAGAGAAAAGGGAGATGTTTGTGGTCAGGAAATATCTGAGCCAGAGAGTCCCTGGTGGGTCATTCTTCTTCTTCTTCTTTTTTTGTCTTTTTGAGACAGGGTCTCACTATGCAGTTCAGGCTGGCCTTGAGCTCACTTTTGTAGCCCAGGCTGGTCTCAAACTCACACTGATCTTCCAGCCTCAGCCTCCTAACTGCTAGGGTTACAGGTGTGTGCCTCCATGCCCGGCTTGGATCATTATTCTTATCCTGATCAGTTCCAGCGATGACCAGGTACTTAGGTCACTAAGCACAAGGTGGTCAGTAGTCCATGGGCAGCAGAGATGGAGGACCTGTTTCATATTCTTTGTCAGCTCTGGCCATTCCAAGGATCTAGGAGAAAACTATAGTATATGTATATTCCTTGGGAACACACAGAGGAAATTGAGACTGGTTTTCTATTGATGGCATGGAATGAAAAAATAAATAAAGACGTGCAGTTCCAGTCCTTATCTGCTACTCAACTTCTGAGAGCAGGGTGCTTTTTTTTTTTTTTTTTTCTGGTTCTGTTGTCTGTGAGATCCTTGACAAAGCTGGCCTGCAAAAATCAGGAACAGACTGTAACCCTCTCCTTGAGAAAAGGGAGGCCGGGAAGGAGGAGGTGGGAGGTGAGGAGAACAAGGTTGAGGACCAAAGGGAGAGAAACAGTGGCTGTGGGAGTAAGATTTTGGGGGAGAGAAATCTGGGAAGAGGAGTTTTTTTCAAGTTTGTGAGTCGTGCAATGCAACTGCACCTTGGCTTCCTCCCAGAAGAGCGTCCATAGAGACATCTCCCCCACACACTCCCCAAAAAAAGGTTTCACATATGTACTGCCGTGCCAACCCACTGGTGCAGATCACAGGAAAAGAAAAATCAGATGCCCACTGTTTAGACTTGGCTGATGTGTTCAGCTTGATACAGGCAGAAGATGGTGACCTGGACACTGCTCCGTGTGTAGCAGCTCACATGCACCTGCCCGCAGACCAGGTTGGGTTCTTCTCCAGTGTGCATCTAGGAATTGTACTTGACTCTATTTCCATTTTCATCCAAAACCATTGGGGGAATTGAGTGATTTGCCATCATTTCTAGGCCAGGAATCATTTGATTCTGATGTTTTGAGAGAAGGAAAGGAGTAAAGCAAGGAAAGGAGTAAAGCAAAGAAAGGAGTAAAGCTGGCACAGCATGATGGGAGAGTGGAGGACAGGCCAAGATGAAAGTTAGGATCAGGCCCTTTGCAGCTGGGTTTGCTGTTCTCTGAGCCATGCCATCCACATTCCACAGGTCTCACCTCAACACTTTGTAACCTTTTTAGCTTGTCAAAAGTGCTGTGGTACCCATTCTCTTGCACCTTTTCCCAAAGCATAGAAGAAGTTGGAGTGACAATAATTACTGCTTTTAACCAAGAGCTGGATTTGCTGGTTGGGAATGAGATCGAGGGTGCCAGAGAGCATGATGGGAATGCTTTTTCAGTCGTTTGGCTGTTGGTGTTTGTCTCAAGATAAATTGGCTGATGAATTTCAAAGATTCTCTTTGGGGTGATTAGTTTGGATTAGGAGATAAACTGTGAAAGAGGATGGGAAATATTAAGAGAGCAACAGCCTAGAGGGGTCCAAGGGTGGATTGAGATCTTTGCTCCCACTTTGAAGTGCTAAATTCCAAAAGGCTTCATCATAGCCATTTCTCTTGCCCTCAGGAATCACTGAAAACTTGTTGTAGTGATTTGGGCGGCAGTCAGTTATACTAGGAGAGTGGGAAGTGTGGGATTTGATAAATCAACAGCATATAAGTGAGGAAATTGTGGGCATGGCCATGTCTAAGACAAACTTTGGAAAATCGGAGTGCTCCTGGGAGGATCATACAAAGGGTAATTGAATTGGATTTTAATAATTCATAATACTTCTACTCCAGTGCCTTATAGGGATATCTTTAGCAGGATATGGCCTATGCCAGATAAACTATGGGTTAAGAAAATCAGTATGTTGACTAGAAATCTTATCAACTTAAATCTAGGTTTTCTGGGAAGGTATTTGACTCTAAAAAAGCAAAAGAAAAGAATATTTTTCCTTACTTAAATGAGCTTATGAAGGTCTGTGAAAAGAGGAGAAACATTTGTCAGTAAATTATGTAGACTTTGAAAATTTAAAATAGAAGAAAAATCTAGGTTCAGGCCTTGCTGTCTACACTGAAATTCATGAGGCGATTTTATACTGCATGCCAAACCACTTGGGCCTCCTACCTCTTCCAAACCTGTCTTCTGAAGTGTGCCCTGCCTAGCAGTGCTGGAGCCTAGCCTCCACAGGAAAGGAGGAGGTGTACAAACTGTAAATACAGTGAGAGGTCTGGACTTTGGCACTTGTTATTCCATTCTGAAGAGGCAGAAATTGTCATACGGTGATTGGCATCATTTGAAATGCAGCCTTTCATATGTGTAGCTCCACCTAATTGCCTTATGGGTTTATGCACTTTAAAAAACCTTTTCATTTAGTTGGTCAGATGTTGTTTCATTGAGCAGCTCCAAATCCTGAGCAATGGTCAGTGGGAACATGTGTTATTAGTATTTTCTAGCATCTGTGCTTTTGCCATTCTGGGGTTCACATGGAATCATTCCATGCAATCGACTGAGAACTGTGTATGGCTCTCCTACTGTTGTCTCAGAATCTGGTCACTTTTGACCCTTGGAGGCCTTGGTGGTGGCAGGCTCTCTTAGTTACTTTTCTCATTGCTGAAACGAAGTATCCAACCCCCAAAGTTAAGGGAGGAATGGTTCGCAGGGCTCACAGTTTGTTGATAATCAGCTGGCTCCATGGCAGGGTGGCATGGCTGACACAGGTCACAGAGAAAGAGACGGTGCAAGGCGAGAAGAAGGTAGCAAAGCGACAAGGGGCAGTTCCAGCCCTTGCTGTCTTATGCCTTATCCAGGCGACTTAGGGTGGGCAACACTCACACTCTCAGTCCCAGTATCCTGGATCCTAGCTCTGCGCTGTGAATCAAGTCCAGCATCACATGCTCTAGGTCCAGCCGCCTCCGAGAAAGCCCCGTCTATGACCACATGAGGCTTTGTGGGGGACATCGAGACACAAGCCATAACACAGACACAGTAGCCTTGCACAGCAGTTGGGCCAACAGAAGAATGGAGGGTGGTGGAATGCGTGAGAGTGGCCGCTGAACAAAACAGAGTGTGTGTGGACAATGGACGTTCACCACTGGCTAAGATGAAACCGTGGTGTGTTCACTAAAGAAAAGGCTTCCAGGACTGGTGAGGTGGCTCAGTGGACTAAGCACCTGCTTAGGCAAGCACAGGGACCAGGGTTTGATCCCCAGTCCCACACGCTGCACTGGCCCTGCCCCTGGGGTGTGCTGAGCCAGCAACCGAGTCCAAGCATGGTGGTCCATGCCTGTAATCCCAGCATTGGGGCGGCTGAAAGCAGGAGGATCACTATGAGTCTGAGCTGTGTAGTGAGACCTTGTACCACACACATAAATGAAAAAAAAAAAAGAAAGAAAATAAAAGGCTTCCAATCCTGGGGCTCCCTGGGACAGAAAGTAAAAATAAAAGCCAATATGACAGTTAATACAGTGCAGAAAAATAGCTATTACATATTGCTCTGAGCCCAAGATAGTAAAAGAGGACGTTCAGAATGTAAATTGGTCAGGCAGTTGTCTTTCTCTCACTGCCTATTGTCCATTTGTTCAACCTCTTTTACTCTTTTAGGGATCCCTGATGTGTCTTTCTAGTATGGCTGTTATCTTCCTTCAGATTTCCCTTGGCATGTAACGCAGTCCTCTTTTAAGTCTGAGATGCTCCATTTTCTGTCATTGTATGAGTCTATTTTCAGTTACTATAAGAAAATACCAGAATCTGAATGCTTAATAAAAGAGATAGCTGGGTGTGGTGGTATTCACCTGTCATCTCAGCACGCAGGAGGCTGAGGCTTGGGCTACATAGTGAGATCAGGACCAGCACAGACTATGTAGCAAAACCCTGTCTCAGAGGAAGCAGGGTGGATTTAGTTCATGGTTTTGGAAGTTGAAAGTCTAAGTCAGGTGACCCTCCTGGTTCAGCCTCAGGAGGTACCACAATGACAAGAACATGTGTTCAAGGAGTCAGGAAGGCAGAGGGGCTCACAGCTGGCAAAATGAATTCACCAGCAGTCCAGCATTCATCTTTCCTGTGAGGGTTGCCATGGTGACTGGCATTATGTCACATCTCTTAAAGGTTCTGTCACCTGTCAAAAATGCCACTCTGGGGATCAACCTGAGAGGCTCAGGGGACTGCATCCAAATGATAGTGCCACCTGGTTTTTTGTTGTCTCTTAATGAGTGCCATTACTTCCCTTGTGGGTAGGAAGACCTACCTTGCTTAGCCATTGGGAAGAGCTGACCCCAGGCAGGCTCCTTTGCTGTGGAACCAAGGCCGAAGGCTCTGGGTGCCCCTGGGAGCCACCCGAACACTGTTTGCTGAGTTGAGCTCAATTGGTATTTTCACCACATGAGATTTTCCTGTATCAGGATGCTTTGAAGGAGAAGCCTTGTCTGGATAGTCCTCAGTCTGTGCAGAAAAGTTTCCTCAGTCCTCTGCCCCTCTGGGCTCAGTGACTAGCACCTCCCCAGGGGCACAGGGTAGGACGAAGCCACAGTTGATTTCCTCTCAAAATGGCTCTGCTCTGGATTCTGTCATCCTACTTGAGCAATGAGAGAAACATAATTTTGATCCCAATTTTTCTTTTAAGGCATTCACTAGAAAGCAGACAGGGTTGTTCCAAAGTGAATTTCCTGTGTCGCAGGAAATCACAGAAGCTTACAAGGAAAAAAACAGATGCTCACGCAGAGCCTGCTGAGGATTGCATATTCTTTCATACCCAGAGTCATCAAGACTCATGTTCCCAAAGCCAGTATTTTTTGTTTGTTTGTTTTTGTTTACCTATTTCGAATGTGAACTCTTGCTGAAATTCAGTTTCATGGTTAGCAGGAGCTGGGCATTGTGGCGCATGCCTTAAATCCTAGCACTGAGAAGGCTGAGCCAGGAGGATCGAGAGTTCAAGGCCAGCCTGAGCTACGTAGTGAGCTTGAGGCCTGCTAGAGGTATATAGTGAGACCTAGTCTGAGAAAAGTTTGCAGGAAGTAGGCACGGATCTGGGAGTGTATGCACTGGGGTGTATCTGCGGCTGTCTATGCATGTGGGAGCTTGTTCGTGTGAATGTGTCCCTGTGCAGAACTAAGCAAGATACTTCAAGGAGATGTTTACTCTTTGAACTACCTTCTTGCAACCACTGGAGCCTTTCTATTCAACAGACTGATCAAGCCTTTCTCGTCAATGAAAGCCAAAGTTCTTCCACTCCAGAAAAGCCCTACAGACTGAGCAGATCAGAGCTGGTTGCCCAGATTATAGTGGAGAAGCCATTGCCCCAGGCACATTACTGATCACTTTCTCTGTAGCACTCCCGGCTCTTGTACTTCTTGGAATGAAAATGCTTCAAGTGGGTGCTGGTCCTGCTTTTGTCCATTAAAACACAGAGTGATTTTCTCAACCAGAAAAAAGAAAGAAAGAGACAAAATATGCTATAAATATCAAATTAGTAGCATCATTTGAAATTCAAAGTCTGAATGGAGAATGATGGCAAGGAAGCTATGTTTAAAACTGTGCATCACACAGGTAACAGTGGCTCTAACTCCACGTGAATGAAAAAGAGGGTGACTGTCCAAGTGGACCTGATATCCTGATGCCCTACTTTAGGGGAGCTGAGTTCTGGGGGGGGGGGACAGTCGGGACTGATGTTGTGGGTGGGATCTGATTCCTGGGTAGCTTTTTGGTTGCTCCATGTCCTCCAAAAGCCTCATGCTCTTATGGAAGGTGATTGGGCTTTAGGATCTCATACCCGACTTGCTGTTAGGAGCTGGCATCTGGTTGGAAGAGGCAGGTCCCTGGGCGTGTGGAGGCTGGAAAGGTTCATCTCCCCCTTGGCTCCTCCCATGACTCGGTGCTCCCTGGACACTCTGAGGCCCCTCCACCACGCTTCCTGCCTTGGAGTAAGTAGGTCTTCTACGGACTGAAACCGCTACAAATTGTGAGTCAAAGTACAGCACTCCTTTAAATTGTAGGTGTTGGCTATTTTGTCCCATTGACAAAGAAAGTGACTAAGACAGTTATCTAATTATAGCCTTTGATTCATGGTTACTTAGTGCCTACTATATGCTGGCAGCTACACAATGTTCTAGAAGCTGAGAGTACAACAGAAAGTGACAACTAAGTCCCTGCTCTTCCTGAACTTTTAGCCAAGAAAGAACGGAACAATTGGCATTCCTGACAATGGAAAGATTGTCCTCTGCTAAGTGCAAGGAAGAGAAATAAGACAGGATGAAAGTGTAGTTGGGGGATGCTGATTTATATTGGACAGGGACTGTGTCTCTCATAGATGTATTTACGTAGGGACCTGTATTAGTGCTGAAGCAAGTCTTATGGAGGGACATCATTCTAGCTCAAAGGAATGGTCTTGGAAGATGGAGCTGGCAATGGGTCTGTGGACCACCAAGGAGCTGATGAGGCTAGACCTTCAGGCACCAGGGAGAAGTGGTAGGTGAGGGGCTAGAGAGTCACGTGGGCCAAGACCAAGTAGTAAAGACATTGGAGATTCTGAGCAGAAGGGTGATGTGGTCTAATGTTGGTTTTAAAAGGGTTACTCTGGCTACTGAAGGTGTCTAATAGACTACAGTAAGGTGCCAGAGACCGTAGGAGGCAGGAACCAACTGCAAGAGTCCAGATAAGAGAGGGCCGACCAAATAGCTCAGCTGATTAAAGTGCCTGCTTAGGCAGACACAGGGGCTGGTTAGAAGCCTGTCAGGCTGTGATGGCCCCTCCCCTACGTAAGTAGTTCATAGGTGAGACAACAGAACGTCCTGGTAGATTGTGGAGTATGAGACAGAAAAAAGGAATTGGAGATGAACCGACCTCTTTCCCAAGCAAGTAGGAGAATGGGCTTGCTATTTACTTAAATGGGAGGGAGCAGATTTGGGAGGACATGAGAAATGGATTTGAACATGGTGGGTTTTGTTTTTTGTTTTGCTTGAGATAGGGTTTCACAGTGGAGCCCAGACTGGCCTCAAGCTTGTGAGCCTATTGTCTCAGCTTGTCAAGTGCTGAGATTACAGGCAAGTGCCACCATGTCTGGTGAAAGCATCATTTGAAGTCTGATTAGACAACTACCTGGTACCACTAGGTACCTGCACTGATCAGACATCTAAGTCAGTAATGTGTGATAAGAGCTTCGAGTTCAGTAAAGCAAGCGAGGTATTGCCAGAGGCTATGGTAGAATCTAAAGACTCAGTGCAGTCTTTTATTTTACTTTTTATTTATTTATTTTACGCAGGGTCTCCCTATGCAGTTTGGACTCATAGTGATCGTCCTGTCTCAGCTTCCTCAGTGCTGGGATTACTGGTGTGTGCCACCATGCCTGGTTTCGGAGCTGGAGTAGCCTGCCTGGGCTTCCTACGTAGGCATGGCATGTGGTACCAGGGATTGGACCAGGGTCCTTGTGCTTGCCAGGTACGTGCTTAGACCGCTGAGCTATCTCCCCAGTTCAGACTCAGGGCATTCTTAGGTTTCATCTTACTCTCAGGAGATGGATGGGAGATCCTTAGAGCCTTAGAGCCTTGAAACCTACGGAGCATCAGGCATGCTTTGAGTCAGGGACCACAGGGATTGTGGAGCCCCTCTGCGCTGTTGCTAGGTCTAGCCAGAGACTCAGTGCTTCACAGATCTTTCCTAGGAGCCTACTGCAGACTGTACCCTTGTGGTACATGTTGGATATACATGCAATGAAGAACAAGCCACATTGGTTCACAAGATGTTTGTCTCCACAAAATGTTTCCCGAGGAGTTTAGGTCAAGAGAATGCAGGTTTTAGTACAATGACTCGGCGGGAAATCTGGGGTGCTGTCGGACACAAAGGAGTGCATGCAATCTTTGTTGGAGTCAGAGAGTGCTTCCCTGAGGACATGTGACATAGGCTTCTCCTTAGAGTGAGTAGGGAAGCTGGGTGAAGGGGTGAGGGGGGTGGGGTGTGCTGTAGGAGCAACAACAGCATGGGGGCAAAGGGAGTCTGCTCAGAAGAAGGACAAAGGGAGGGGTGCAGCCTCAGATTCAGGGCCCTAACATGAGACCTATGGATGTGTCCACATAGTATGAGGCAGGGAGGGGAGGCAGGGCCTGAGTCTGTTTTGCTTAGCCTCAACTTTTGTGGCAGATACTCCCTGGAGAGCTATCACTTTGATGGAAATGAGGAAAAAGATGCCAAAATTTTAGAGGAGGGGATAGTGTATGAGTGAAAACAAGGTGAGGGTTAGTTCTGAATAGGATGGACCCTGGGTAGGACAAACAGTAGTAGTTGGGTGTGTGAGGGAGGATGTTACAGGAACAGGAGTGGAAGTTCAAAGTGTTGGTCCTGTTGGTTCAAGGCGTGTGCTCGGGGAAGGGCCTGGGATCTGTGTCCAGGCACTGATGGCTGGCAGCCTGTGTATTTGGGCCTGGAAGTGTGTGATGGGACGTTCTCCCTGACTCCGTGTTGATGTGCAGAGCTCTGGAATGCACATTGTGCAAGTTCCTGCCTGCAGGAAAGGGATGTGCATCCAGCCTATGCTGGAGCGTGCATGCCTTGCGAGGCGGGTGCTGCTGGGACAGCGTCTACACACTTGCTCTTAGCCAAGAGGCTGAGGGACAGCAACTCAAACTAAGCAAGCTCTGGGGTCCTCAGACTTGAAGAGGGTCTGGGCTCATTTGGCATGTGGCAGGTACGCACGTATGAGTCAAGTGAACAAGCATTTTGGTTTTATTAATCATTTAAGAAATGTATAGGTTTGGTTAAAAAGTTAGGACTACATGTTTTAAGAAAAATAAATTCACAGCCAGGCACCAATATCTATTCAGCAAATCAAGGGGTTTATATCCTGTAATGAAGTTGAGTGACTGCCTTACTTCAAAATCGGAAACTTTCTTCATTTTGTTTCACTCAACAAACACTTCCTGGGCTGGCCAAATAGCTCAGCAGATTAAAGGCCCTGCAAGCAGGAGCAGGGGTCAGGGGTTCAATTCCTAGGCCTCTAGAGCGGGCCTCATCCCTGGGGCCCAATGAGACAATGAGTCGGAAACCTGTAATCTCAGCTCCTGGGAGGCTGTAAACAGGTGGATCACTACCAGTCCCATCTAGTAGTGAGACCCTGAACACCCTCTAGACCCTTCCCTAAAAATAACTAACTAACTAACTAACTAACAAAACCAAAGCTTTGCTTCAGGGACTCAGGTTTCCTTCCCTCTAAAGCACCTTAATCTGGATGCTGCAACTAAAACTTAATTATGTGTTATTTCGTATTGTTCCTTAATTGTTGCATGGACATTCATTCACCTTCAGGGTGGCGGTGTGATTCATTCGCAGGAGCTACAGAGAAGTGTTTGAGAACAAATGGAAACATGGACACAAAACTATGCCTGGACTGGATTTATTCCTTTATTAGAATCTAATATTCCAACTTGCCATTTCTGGAAAAGGAGAGGCTTTGTGCATGAATGTAGTTGCTGTGGTCCCATGCCTTGTTTCTCCTAATGAAAATGGTACTTTTTCCTTCAGGATGCCAGTTAAAAGGCAGAAGGAAGTTTTGCTGATGATTCCATAGCAGCATCCTGCTTCAGCAAGGCACTTCAACAAGGGGTGCTACTGACACTTTAGATGGGGCCACGCTGCCCTTGGGGGCGGTCTCGTTCTTGAAGGAAGGTTAGAAGCATCCCAGGCTCTGTCATCCCAACGCCAGTAGGAAGCCCTCTTTCTTCTTTCTTTTTTCTTTTCCTTTCTTTCTTTCTTTCTTTCTTTCTTTCTTTCTTTCTTTCTTTCCTTTCTTCCTTCCTTTCTTCCTTCCTTTCTTCCTTCCTTCCTTCCTTCCTTCCTTCCTTCCTTTCTTTCTTTCTTTCTTTCTTTCTTCTTTCTTTCTTTCTTTCTTTCTTTCTCTTTCTTTCATTATGGCTGGCTCAGTCTGCCCTGGGGGTGGGGCTGCCTAAGCTTGCTGAAGCAGGTGCTTCAGACCACTGACCTATCTTGCTGGCCCAAGGTGCTGTCTCTATGCTATGCAATTTTATTTCATGTTCGAGATAAAGACGCTGGTGTTCTGACCAGTCAGGTCAGCAGTTTCATCGGGTTTGCCCTGTCAGGAGAAGCAGCAGGCCTTTAACTGGACTGCGTTGAATTAAGTCCGAAAAAGGGAGGCGGGCGGAGGGAGATAGCTCAGTGGAATAAGTGCTTCCCTGCCAAGCACAAGGTCCTGAGTTCAATCCCTGGTACCGCAAAAACAAAAAACAAACAAACAAAAATTAGGTCTGGCACTATTTTAAAACTTTATTTTTTGGTGGGGAGGAGATGATTACTCTTCTATTCATTAGATTGGCTTAATATAAATATATACAGTATGCCCTCTCATATAGACACCCGGGGCCCTGCACTATCGTTGAGGCTCTGGTCTTATCTAGAAAAAACACAGAGCAACACAATGGGACAGCTTCAATTCTCCCTGTTACAAATTATCCAAAAGCCGGCCTAACGGTGCCAAAAGCAACCAGTATTGTTTACATAAGGGTTGAAGGCTAATAGTTAACTTTCTCCCATTTAATTACAGAAATGGTAAATAACGCCTCACTTTACAACTACAAACGAGGGAAATGTCATAAAGTGGGGAAGAAAACACTCCGGAGCAAATGGAAAGGTTAGTTGTACTCCCTCCTGCCGTCCGGTCCCATCGCGCGCTACCGCGGCCTCCCGTCCCTGTCCCTGTCGCCCTCGCCAAGCTCGGTCCCTGACGTCCGCCCGCCCGCCCGCAGCTTTCTGGCTTCCTTTCCCGCCCTGGGGCGAGCTCGGCCTCTCTCGGAGAAGCCTGTCCCAGAGCCAGGCCTGGAAAAACAACAGCGAGAAACTTTGGCAGCGTTTGCAGCTCAGTGGAAAAAAAAAAAAAAAAAAAAGCACACCCTCAACTTTGGCTCCAGGCTGCAGCTGCCGGTTCCGATCTGGGGGCGGAGGAGAGGGGGGGGTCACCACTGGGTCAGGCTCAAGTGCGCATGTGCGCGGAGGGGCCGGGCACTTATTGAGCGCCACTGTCTACCTCGAGTGCGCTTCCCGGTGCGCGGAGGTGGGGTGGGCGCGCGGTGGGCGCACGGGCCGGGCCGCGCGCGGGGCGCCGCGCGGGCGTGGGGGCTGGGGCTGGGGGGGCGTGTCTCCAAGGCGGGAGGGAGGGCGGCTCCGCGGCTCCCTTCCCGGGCGCGCGATCCGGGCCGGGTTGTGGCCGCGGCCGCGTACGTGAGCGCTGTGTCCCGGGGAGGGAGGGAGGGAGGGAGAGAGGGAGGCGGGCCAGGTGGGCGCGAACGGAGCCCCGCGGAGGGCGGGCAGCCGAGCTAGCGGCCGCGCCGGGGGGCGGGGGCGGGGGGCGGAGGGCGCGGGCGGGCGGGGCGGCGCCAGCTGCAGCCGGAGCGGAGCGCGGGGAGGTGAGCTGCGCGGGGTCGGGCTGCAGCCGGGCCGGGGGTGCCGAGCGCTTCCCACGCCGTGCGCGCCAGCGGGGCCGGGACTGGGACTGGGGGACGGGGGCGGGCGGGCTGGGGGGTGCTGCGGCAGTGGCCGTGCTGGCCGGGTGGCCGAGGGGTGGGGGCATTTGGTCGCCCGCCCTCTCCTGCGCCGCCTTGTTTATCTCGCGGGCGTCGGTGCTCCGTCCGAGCCCCCTCCCAACTTTGAGCGGGGATCAGGAGTCGCCTTACCGAGGGATCCTAGCCCTCTCCCGACCCTTTCCGGCCGGCCGCCCCGCGCGCTCCTGTCCGCTCCGAGACACACCCTCTGCCCGGCGGGTTGGCCCTGCACCTCTCTCAAGCCCACTGGGCCACTACACCCTCTGGCCCTTTGCCTTCAGCCTGGCACCCACACCCCGTGCGCTCGGCCCTACCAGGCCTTGGCACTGTGGGCGTCAGGGTGCCCGGTGGGATCCTGGACAAGGAGTTTTGGCATGTGCAAACAGTTCCAGAGGCACCCTTTCCTTCCCTGCCTCGGAGTTCAGATCTGTGTCCTCCCTTGTGGCCGGCTGAGAGATCTAAAGGAGCCTACCTGCCAAGCTTTGGGCACCGCCACACCTCCAGTTGGCAGGCGGCCAGGTCGGTGTGGGGCTCTGGAGGGCTCCCCAGGCCTGTGCTCCTGCGGTGCAAGCCAGCAGGCCCTGGGGAGTGTGCAGGCCTTCTGCTTTTTTCACACCCGCTTTGCAGGAAGGTGTGACAGGCACGGTTTTCTTCAAAGTGAGTGCTCAACAGGTATTGACAGTCTCGGGACATCCTCCTGGGGTGTTATGCAGAGACAGTCTCCCGAGTCCTGAGGATCCTTGAGACAGAGTAATTATGTTGCATCCACTGGTGCTTCTGGGATCTTCTGTGTTGTCAGCCTGGCTCGCTGGGAGATGCCAAGAGGTACCCCAAAAATCCCAGGTCCCAGGAAGCTATCCATTAGGTGGAAATGATTTCAAGAGCTTAACTTTAAGTTAATGAGCTAGGGCTGCCTGAGTTGGTGAGGGCCGGGGCCCTCTAGCAGATAGAGGAAAAGTTAGATTAGGGGAAGGCAGTTTAGTTTTCAAGTAAGGTGTGCGTGTGGAGGGTGACTCCGTGGCAGGACCCAAAGTCAACAGAAGTAACAGATGGAAAGGGCTTCAAAAGGAGGATCAGAGGAGGGGTTTTCAGGGAGGGAGGGCGCGAAAGGTAAATGAAGCTGGAATATAACGCAGTGGCAGTGCACTTGCCTAGTGTGTGCAAAGCCTGGGTTTGATCCGAGCACTGCAAAACAAAACAAAACCCAAAGATACCAAGAGTGATTCCCTTAGGGACTTGTCATCTCATGCAAAACCCTGGAAGACAGGTGCATGGGCAGCGAGACCTCCAGATAAGGCACGGTGAACTGTACCGAGGGGAGCTGCAGACACAGGTGCTGTTGCTGCCAGAGAAGGGAGCTCTCAGATGAGCCCCTGGAGGTGGGTGACAAAGTGGCAAAGAGTGTGGCCTTGGCCTTGGTGAATGTTTCCTGTAGATGGAAAGGAACAATGGTTGAGATTGTTGTGCAAGTCCTAGAAAACCAGTCTGGGGAATTGCAGTCTGTTGTGTCCTGGGAGACATAAAAAGTTTTGGCGCAGGAGAGTTCTGCAGGGAAGGAGTATTTGGAAAGGTAATTGAAAATAGCATTGGGAGACAAGTCGGCTAGTGGGCTGCTATACTTGTGTGCCCAGGGGTGGCACTGGATTTAACTGAAAATGGAAGGGAGGGTGCATTTGAGAGACATTACTGTTGAAATAATCTGTTGACAGGGGCCGAGTGAAGGGAAGAGATGAATGGAAATTAATTCTTTGTGTAAATTGATTATACACCAGGGCCTTGGAGCCACTGTAGTCAGTAACTCGAGAAATCGGAAATGTGTGTTTTGCAGAGAAGTAATTGACACTCGGGCGGTGTAGAAGTTTCTGCATTTGCAAGGATATCCAAGTATAAGTGTGCTGCCAGCAGCTACTGCTCTGGGCCTGGTGGGAACCACGGGATAGAGCGTTGGAGGGACAGGCTTTCAGGGAAGGGGAGTTGTTTTGGTCAGATTGGTAGGTGAGAATGTGAGTAGAACTTAAGAGTCTGGCTTGGAAGGGTTTTGGCTGGGATTGGGGGATGATAGTAGGGTCTTGTAGTTCCGACTGGCCTGGATCTCACTATGTAGCCCAGGCTGGCCTTGCACTCATGCAGTCCTCCTGCCTCAGCCTCCTGAGTGCTGGGATTACAGGTGTGCACCACCGGTCAATTTCTCACCTTGTGTTGGCGCCATTCAGATGACATTGGCTGGTTTTGACCCTGAAGTTGGGGAGACAGCTCTGAAGAATCAGGGCTCCTGGGAACCTGGGCTATTAATTCTTTTAGTCGTGTGGGTGCAATTGGAGGTTGGAGAGCAGCAGAATAGGGTTTGCTAAAGGTGTGTGTTGTTGGACTTTGAAGCATGTTGAACTTTGGACTCCACCAGGATTTTCAGGTTGGTCCCAGTGTTTTATTCCTGCAGAAGGAGTGGGGTGCATTGGGACGCCCTGAGGAAGGGGGTGGGGATTTGGGGCTGGGGGTGTTGACTTCTCCCGGGCTTGGCTCTTTCTAGCCCAGTGCGGTTGCCCATTCCCAGCAGCCTTGTGACCTGCACACAGAGGGGAACCAGCGCTGGTGCTCGTTTTCCCTTGAGCCCTGAATTCTGCTTTCTTGTTGCAAGAGTGACTTACAGTGATTTGCTGAACAAATTCCCCAAGCCTTAACTTGCAACATCTGAATTTGGAGGACAATTGCAGAATGTTTCGGAATGAGCCGAGAATGTAATTAGTGATTTAGAGTCCTTGTTTCTCTGAGCTGCAGGATCAGTGGACTGGTAGGGAAAGAGGGCATGGGGGAGATCTGAGGGGGTGTGAGTCAGATACTTTTTCTTTACGGCAAATATTTGACTGCCAAAAAATAATTGCATAAAGCAGTGGTTGAGTGCATTCATTATGGAGCTGTGTTTTTTGCACTGTTCTGACCGTGACCTACATTAAGAAAAAAAATTTACATTATGACCTAGTACATATAATCATGTATGTAAGAAATCTAATGTCAGCTCATGTACAACTACCTCCCTTTGCTTGGTGCCATCTCCTTGAACTTTTTTTTTTGGGGGGGGAATCTATTTTATTGTTTTTCATTAAAAGTGCTGTTGTCAGCTGCACATGATAATATATGTTTGGGAGATTGCGAGAGGAGGATTGCAAGTTCAAGGCCATTCTGGGCAACCTACTGAGACCCTGCCTAATACCTGCTGTCTCTCACTGAGTTCATGTAGTTGTTCTGTAATGAAATAATGGATCACAGTACATGAACAGTTTAAATAGCCCAAGAGAGAATTTTTCACATTCAGTAAGCACTTACTAAGTCATGCCTGTGCAGAGAGGCCCCCTGCCGTGCTGAAGGTAGAAGGATACAAATGAGAGAGAAAGTGTTCAGTGTTCTCTCTCTTAGAGAGTTAAGGTGCTGCTTGCAATAAGGATCAGGGCAAGATGTTTTAATGCCAAAACCATAAAACAAATGCCTGTAGTGTTTGAAAAGGGGTAGAAATATGTGCGGGTGTGGGCAGGAAAAACTGTGGATGAAGGAAGTCTGGAGTGAACAGTGTAGGTGGCTTAGGTGTTGTGTGGGAGAAGGTGGAAGTGTTACAGGGGCCGGGAGTTGGGAGCAAATGCAGCATGCGAGTGTGAAGAACACAGGACTCTTGTGATAGAGCAGGGAGAAAGGAGATTAGAAAGGCAGCTAAAGGTCATCGGAAGCATAGGTCTTGTTAAGGGGTGACTTGCGGAACATTTTAGATCTGTATGTGTGTGACAGTTTGGATAGCATAAAGGTTTTTAAAAATTAGGAATAATGGGGCTGGGGAGATAGCTTCGTGGCCCAAGCGTCTGCCTGGCAAGTGGAAGGTTGTGAGTTTGAACCCCGGTCCCGCAATAAATAAGTAAATAAGTAAATAAATAAATGAAAGAAAAATTAGAAATAGTCCAGAAAGCCTTTGAGGGTTCTCTAAAAAGAGTCAGATTTGGCATCGTTTCACCTATGAAAAGGAAACAGGCCTGCTGCACCCAGTTGTCACAATCCCGGGGTCCTCTCTCAACTGCCTGGTCCAGCTGCTGTGTGTTCCTCGCTGTGTCCCATAGGCGTTAGACTTTGTGACTGCAGTTTTCAAGAGACTTGGATTCCATGGCAGAGAGTTTGCAGTTGCTGTCATAGGCCCCAGCCGGCCCCTGGAGGGTTCTGGCTGCAGCCTGACACTGTGGAATCTGAGGATTTGAGCGCCATGGCTTTGCTTTAGGCAAGTGAGCACACTATGAGGAGCTGCTGGCTGGAACTTGGAAATACTTGTAGGATGATTCAAATGGTATTTACTAGAGAGGGCTTTGCCTTGTCATCCGGACACTGGGACAGGCATCTAACAATCCTGAGTTCTCCGTTAGCTGTTGGCTTCTGGCACGCCACTCTGAGGATGGTGTGGGGTTGTTAGTTGGTGAGATGCGAGTCATGGCTGTCAGTTGCCCTGTGACATTAGATTCTGAGGAGCTTTGGTTCTGTGGACCCAGAAAGGAAGACCAAAGAGAAGGGGGAGCCATTGCTTTCTTGTTTTTCACCTCTGTGGTGACCCCAGGAGGGAAGGGTGCATGATCCAGAGACTTTCATAGTGGTCACAGAAGAGCTGGCTCTTCTGTCAGGTGTCAATGGGCAAGACTCCAGCAGAGTAGGCACATTCGGGGGCAGCTGATGTGCTAAGTCTCTAAGGCTGAGGTCACTGTGGTTTATGCAGGAGTCCATACCTACCCACAATTCACAGCTTCTCCAGTAAGCTGCGGATGAGTGAGGCAGACCTGTAGTCTCCCTGCCATTTACAGGTACACAAAATTCACTTAAAAGCTTTACTTTATTTATTTAACACGTACACAAGTTAAAGGTGAAGTGCATTTTTCTTAAAAATTTGTGGCCATAGGATGCTAGGGTAACTAGAAGTCAGCTGAACTGTATCAAATTAAGTCCATTTCCTGTTTTGTGTGATGTTTGCTTACTAAACCAGAGGGGAATGATGTGGCAGCTCTGGTATGTTTGGCTTTAGTAAAGTATTTCGCAGTTTCTTAAGATATGATTGTCCACATTAAATCATAAGTAGTGACATAGGATCCGAGTGGTGTTATTAGTTTAATTTGGGAATCCTATGCAAACACTATTAATTACCAGCTCAGAGTCAGCCTCAGGGGAGGTCAGGAGGTGAGTGCCACAGGGCTCTGTTTTTGCCTCAGGTTAGGGTTCAGGTGGTTGAGGATTCCGAAGTTGTGTTTGTCTGATTTGTTGGTGGCACAAAGACGGGAAGGATTACTTTGTTAGTAGATAAATGAAAGTCATCTAGAATTAGGCCTCAAATTAAAAAGACAGTGAAGCTGGGTGTGGTGGTACCTTCTTCTATTTCCAGCTAATTGGGAGGCTGAGGCAGGAGGATTGCACGTTCCAGCCCTGCTTGGGCAACTTGTGAGAGCCTGTCTCTAAATAAATGAGCAGGGCTAGCTAGGGATGTAGCTTGTAGACCCCTCCCTCATTTCTTTTTTTTTTTTTTTTTTTAA